>JAACNH010000223.1:206930-264430 GCA_019447015.1 Hymenochirus boettgeri
ATGTAGCAGAAACATTCCTTCTCTGTATATTTATACATATGGGGGGAGCTGCCATATTGTTTCCCTTAGACAGTACAGTATGAGGGTATAGCTTATTGTGTGTACAGAACATTCTCTCTGTATATTTATATATATATGGGTGGGAGCTGCCATAGTGTTTCCTTAGACAGTACAGTATGAGGTAAACTTATTGTATGTACAGAACATTCCTTCTCTGTTATTTATAATCATTGGGTGGGAGCTGCCATATTGTTTCCTAGACAGTACAGTATGAGGGTATAGCATTGTATGTACAGAACATTCCTTCTCTGATATTTATATTTATACATATGGGTGGGAGCTGCCATATTGGTTCCCTTAGACAGTACAGTATGAGGTATAGCTTATTGTGTGTACAGAACATTCCTTCTCTGTATATTTTATATATGGGGGGAGTGCCACCATATTGTTCCTTAGACAGTACAGTATGAGGGTATAGCTTATTGTATGTACAGAACATTCCTTCTCTGTATATTTATACATATGGGGTGGGAGTGCCTAGTGTTTCCCTTAGACAGTACAGTATGAGGGTATAGCTTATTGTGTGTACAGAACATTCCTTCTTGTATATTTATACATATGGGTGGGAGCTGCCATATTGTTTCCTTAGACAGTACAGTATGAGGGTATAGCTATTGGGTACAGAACATTCCTTCTCTGTAATTATACATATGGGTGGGAGCTGCCAATGTTTCCCTTGACAGTACAGTATGAGGGTATAGCTTATTGTTGTACAGAACATTCCTTCTCTGTATATTTTATACATAGGGTGGGAGCTGCCATATTGTTTCCTTAGACAGTACAGTTTGAGGGTATAGCTTATTGTGTACAGAACATTCCTTCTCTGATATTATTAAATATGGGTGGGAATTTATTCATAAAACACTTTACAAAATTACATTCAAAATATTATCAAACACAATTTCAATACAGAATACAATTCAATTTAATACTACAGACGTTAATGGTGCAGAAGCCATTTTTTTTTTTTTGACTTCCCTCCTGTCTCCATCCATCACCGTATCTCTTAACTTGGACCCCTTTACCTCTCTTTGTCTTTGAGGGGGACTATCAAGTCCTTCAACTCATCCTCATCTAGGGATTCCCAGTCCTCCTCTAGGTCTTTTCTCTTTCTCTCTCTTTTTCCTTCCTTCTCTTCTATTTCCCTCTCTCTTTCACTAATGTTCCTTTCCTTAACTCTTATCCATATTAACTATTTCAGCTGTCTGATCCAACTCAAACTCCCTCTCCACCATCTTTATCTGTTCCCTCTCCTCAGCCTCCATCCTCTCCAATTCTTCTGCCTCCTCTGAGGAATCTGCCCAGCTTTCCCCACTGGGATCTCGTACCTATTGGCGGTGGACAACACTGTGGTTCCTGCTTTACAGCCTTGGTTCTCTTTTAACCACTTCCCAATCCCCTCCATTGTCTCCCCCAGTATTGACCACTGATGTTGAACCTCATCTGCTCCCTCCGCCCCATCTCCCCGGGGGTCTCTGGCTGTAAGGATCTTGGTTGGGGTCAGTTCTTCCAGGGTTGGGCAGGATTTGATGATATTATGCCAGGCTCGGGGCACCTATTGTGGGAGTGGCCAAGCTGTAGGCACAGATTGGACCTGATCTGTCAATTCCTTACTGGTGTGACCCAATCCCCCACACATTATACAACGCTGGACGGTGCACATACTCACTAGGTGACGGTTAGAGCCACATTTAAAAAACACAGGCGTGGTTGCCCAGGGTTAATAACACACTCCCCTTTCCCTTCCAAAAAGAAGAAGAATAGGTAGGTGCCTGGGTACATTATGGGTGACTGACGTATCACCTGGACTCTCCATCCCCCCGCCAGAACCCCATCTCATCATACACTTTGGTGAGTGGGGACAGGGAGACACTGCTCCTTAGCCACCAGGATTCCTCCGGTGGATGGATTCATTTGTTAGTTTCTGGCTTTGTGATTGAAATCACCTGGAAACCTTCCCACATTGAGGATCTTTTCAATTCCCCATATTTACACCAAAACGCCTCCAATCCCTGGGACAGTTTAAAACTCACACAAACTCCTCTCTGATTGGCTGATCAGAGCGAATACGTCATTAGTGAACCCCATTGACTCCATTATAAACGCCTGGCAAAAAAGCTTCTGTTTGGGGTCTGTCTTTATCCCCAACCCACGGATCTTCACCAATTCCTTCTCTAAACACTCACACTCCAGCAATGGTCTCGCCCTCCCTTCCAAACAACCTCCTGGCTCCCCACACATTGGGTCTCTCTTGGGGTCCCCCCTGCACCCCTAAACCTTTCTCACCACCACCCTCATCCGCACACACATTAGATACGGTATTAGGGTCCGTCTGGGTAAGTCCTCCTCGTGGGTCCTTTCCTTCGGGATGTTTCCGTCTCGGTTCTCTGTCTCTTTTCCATCTTTACCCAGACTCCATTCTTCAGAAAGTTCTTTATTTCTACAAGTCTCTTCCCAGGGTCCAATAACCTCCACCGCCCCTTTAATTTCCTTCTCCACCTCCTCCAACTCCCTGGTTAGGTAATGAAGTTTCCTGATGCTGTTATTTCTCTTATCCGCGCTCTTCCCATTCCATGTGGTGCTCTATGCTCTCCTTCCTTCCTGCTCAGCACGGCCATCGCCTTTAGGCTTTTTGGATTCTCCTGTTCTCCCTGCTGATCACATTGTTTCTTTTCTCTCTTCCCCCTCCTCCTTCCATTCAGTCCCAGTGCACTCAGGCTCCTCCCCCATGGAGTTCTCTCCTACCTGCCCCAGCAGGGCCTGGTCCCTGTTCAGCCTCCTCCAGAGCCTGTTCAGCCCATTCTTTGCTGGGAGTCACAGGCCGTCAGTTCACTAACACTTCAACCTCCTGTGGCATCGTTACTCAATGTTATCAGCGTCTGATGATCCTTACCCCCAGCATGGGGAGTCAGCACAGCCCTGGAATCTGCCTCTTCATTATGCGTCCATGTTCCCAGCTGGGAGTCACACAGCCTGGATGCCTCTTTCATTATGGTCTGTTCCCCAGCTGGGGAGTCAGCACAGCCCTGGAATCTGCCTCTTTCATTATGGCGTCCATGTTCCCCAGCTGGGGAGTCAGCACAGCCCTGAATATGCCTCTTTCATTATGGCGTCCTGTTCCCCAGCGGGGAGTCAGAACAGCCCTGGAATCTGCCTCTTTCATGAGGCGCCCAGTTGCCCCAGCTGGGGTCAGAGACCAGCCGCTGGAATCTCTCTTCATTATGGCGTCAAATGTCCCCAGCTGGGGAGTCAGCACAGCCCTGGAATTCTTGCCTATCTTCATTATGGCGTCCATGTTCCCACGCTGGGGGAGTCAGCACAGCCCTGGAATGCTGCCGCTTTCATTAGGGTCCAGTTCCCCAGCTGGGAGTCAGACAGCCACTGGAATAGCCCTTTCATTTTGGTCCATGTTCCCCGCTGGGGGTCAGCACAGCCTGGAATTGACCTCTTTCATATGGCGTCCATGGATTCCCGCGGGGGAGTCAGCAAGCAACACTGGAATCTGCCTTCTTTCATATGGAGCGTCCATGTTACCCAGCTGGGAGTAGCACACGCCCTGGAATCTGCCTCTTTCATTATGGCGTCCAATGTTCCCCAGCTGGGGAGTCACACAGCCCTGGGAATCTGCCTCTTTCATTAGCGTCCATGTTCCCCAGACTGGGGAGTCAGCACAGCAGCTGGAATCTGCCTCTTTCATTATGGCGTCCTGTTCCCAGCTGGGGGCCTTTCTGTGTTTTACTTTCCACTTCTTAAATTCTTTCAAAAACTTCCTTTTCTCTTCCTTTCTTTAGCCTTAGACACAGACGTGTTGTCCTCACGTGTTGTCTCTCCGCTCTTAGGGAGCTCATGGCTTCTTCCCCTCCATGGTTCCATGTTACACTGGGCTTCTTTTTACCCATTAACAGGCTCAGGGGGAGAGGATACAAGGAAATATCCTGCTATACTGGATAATAGGTAAGCAGAATACGGCACCTTCCCTGGACCCAAACAAGGGCCCAGGACTGAAGAAAACACAAACTTCCAGGAGCTACCTCCTTGCTGCTGCTCACCATGGGTGGGAGCTGCCATATTGTTCCCTTAGACAGTACGAGAAGGTATAGCTTTGTTGTACAGAACATTCCTTCTCTGTATATTTATACATATGGGTGGAGCTGCCATTTGTTTCCCTTAGACAGTACAGTATGAGGGTATAGCTTATTGTATGTACAGAACATTCCTTCTCTGTATATATTTATACATATGTGGGTGGGAGCTGCCATATGTGTTCCCTTGGACAGTACAGTATGAGGTGGTATAGCTTTATGTTTACAGAACATTCCTTCTCTGTTTATTATAATATGGGTGGGAGCTCCATATTGTTTCCCTTAGACAGTACGTATGAGGGATAGTACTTATTGTGACGAACATTCCTTCTTGTATTTATTTATACATATGGGTGGGAGCGCATATTGTTCCCTAGACAGTACAGTATGAGGGTATAGCTTATTATGTACAGAACATTCCTTCTTGTATATTATAACATTGGGTGGGAGCTGCCATATGTTTCCCTTAGACAGTACAGTATGGGTATAGCTTATGTGTGTACAGAACATTCCTTTCTGTTATTTATATTATACATATGGGTGGAAGCTGCCATATGTTTCCCTAGACAGTACAGTATGAGGGTATAGCTTATTGTTGTCAACACATTCCTTCTCTGTATATTTATTATTCTGGGTGGGCGTGCCCATAATTGTTTCCTCAGACGTCAGTATGAGGTCATAGTATTCTGTTGACAGAATATTCCTTCTCTAGTTATATTTATCCATATGGGGGGAAGTGCCCTATGGACCCATATGTATAAATATAAATATACAGAGAAGGAATGTTCTGTACATACAATAAGCTATACCCTCATACTGTACTGTCTAAGGGAAACACTATGGCAGCTCCCACCCATATGTATAAATATACAGAGAAGGAATGTTCTGTACACACAATAATCTATACCCTCATACTGTACTGTCTAAGGGAAACAATATGGCAGCTCCCACCCATATGTATAAATATAAATATACAGAGAAGGAATGTTCTGTACATACAATAAGCTATACCCTCATACTGTACTGTCTAAGGGAAACAATATGGCAGCTCCCACCCATATGTGAGCAGCAGCAAGGAGAGTGAGCTCCTGGAAGTTTGTGTTTTTCTTCAGTCCTGGGCCCTTGTTGGGTCCAGGGAAGGTGCCATAATTCTGCTTACCTATTATCCAGTATAGCAGGATATTTCCTTGTATCCTCTCCCCCCTGAGGCCTGTTAATGGGTAAAAAGAAGCCCAGTGCTAACATGGAAGCCATGGAGGGGGAAGAAGCCATGAGTTCCCTAAGGAGGTCGGAGAGACACACGGTGAGGACAAACACGTCTGTGTCTAAGGCTAAAGAGAAGGAAGAGAAAAGGAAGTTTTTGAAAGAATTTAAGAAAGTGGAAAGTAAAACACAGAAAGGCCCCCAGCTGGGGAACATGGACGCCATAATGAAAGAGGCAGATTCCAGGGCTGTGCTGACTCCCCAGCTAGGGAACATGGACGCCATAATGAAAGAGGCAGATTCCAGGGCTGTGCTGACTCCCCATGCTGGGGTAGGAAACACAGACGCTGATAACATGGAGACCGCTGGGGGTTGTAGTAACGATGCACAGGAGGTGGAAGTGTTGAGTGAACTGACGGCCTGTGACTCCCCAGCAAAGGAAGTGGCTGAACAGGCTCTGGAGGAGGCTGAACAGGTGGACCAGGCCCTGCTGGGGCAGGTAGGAGAGAACTCCATGGGGGAGGAGCCTGAGTGCACTGGGACTGAATGGAAGGAGGAGGGGGAGAGAGAGGAAAAGAAACAATGTGATCAGCAGGGAGAACAGGAGGAAATCCAAAAAGCCTTAAAGGCGATGGCCGTGCTGAGCAGGAGGAAGGAAGAGATAGAGCAGCACATTGCTGCAAAAATCACCCGTTTGAATGAAAAGAGCGCGGATAAGAGAAATAACAGCATCAGGAAACTTCATTACCTAACCAGGGAGTTGGAGGAGGTGGAGAAGGAAATTAAAGGGGCGGTGGAGGTTATTGGACCCTGGGAAGAGACTTGTAGAAATAAAGAACTTTCTGAAGAATTGGAGTCTGGTAAACATGGAAAAGAGACTAGAAACCGAGACGGGAACATCCCAGAAGGAAAGACCCACGGAGAGGAGGACTTAGCCCAGACGGACCCTAATAACGTATCTAATGTGTGTGCGGATGAGGGTGGTGGTGAGAAAGGTTTAGGGGTGCAGGGGGGACCCCAAGAGAGACCCAATGTTTGGGGAGCCAGGAGGTTGTTTGGAAGGGAGGGCGAGACCATTGCTGGGAGTGAGGTGTTTAAGAGAAGGAATGTGGTGAAGATCCGGTGGGTTGGGGATAAAGACAAGACCCCAAACAGAAGCTTTATTGCCAGGCGTTTATTAATGGAGTCAATGGGGTTCACGGTAAATGACGTATTCGCTCTGATCAGCCAATCAGAGACGGAGTTTGATGTGAGTTTTAAACTGTCCCAGGGATTGGAGGCGTTTTGGTGTAAATATGGGGAATTGAAAAGATCCTCAATGTGGGAAGGTTTCCAGGTGATTTCAATCACAAAGCCAGAAACTAAAAATGTAACAATCGCCTTTAAAAATGAATCCATCCCACCGGAGGATATCCTGGTCTGGCTAAGGAGGCAGTGCTCGGTCCTGTCCCCACTCACCAAAGTGTATGATGAGGATGGGTTCTGGGCGGGGGGATGGAGAGTCCAGGTGAGACTGTCAGTCACCCATAATGTACCCAGGCACCTACCTATGTCTTTCTTTATTGGAAGGGAAAGGGGAGTGTGTTATTACCCTGGGCAACCACGCCTGTGTTTTAAATGTGGCTCTAACCGTCACCTAGTGAGTATGTGCACCGTCCAGCGTTGTATAATGTGTGGGGGATTGGGTCACACCAGTAAGGAATGTGACCAGATCAGGTGCAATCTGTGCCTACAGCTTGGCCACTCCCACAATAGGTGCCCCGAGGCCTGGCATAATATCATCAAATCCTGCCCAACCCTGGAAAAGGAACTGACCCCAACCCAAGATCCTTTACAGCCAGAGACCCCCCGGGGAGATGGGGCGAGAGGAGCAGATGAGGTTCAGACATCAGTGGTCAATACTGGGGGAGACAATGAGGGGGAGTGGGAAGTGGTTAAAAGGAGAACCAAGGCTGTAAAGCAGAAACCGACAGTGTTGTCCACTGCCAATAGGTACGAGATCCCAGGTGGGAAAAGCTGGGCAGATTCCTCAGAGGAGGCAGAAGAATTGGAGAGGATGGAGGCTGAGGAGAGGGAGACAGATAAAGATGGTGGAGAGGGAGTTGAGTTGGGATCAGACAGCAGTGACAGAGTTAATATGGATATAGAGTTAAAGGGGAAAGGAAACATTAGGAAAAGAGAGAGGGAAATAGGAAAAGAGAAGGAAGGAAAAAAGAGAGAGAAAGAGAAAAACCTAGAGGAGGACTGGGAATCCCTAGATGAGGATGAGTTGAAGGACCTTGATAGTCGACCCTCAAAGCAGAAAGGTAAAGGGGTCCAAGTTAAGAGATACGGTGATGGAGAGGGAGACAGGGAGGGAAGTCAGAAAAAAACAAAATGATGCTTCTGCACCATTAACCTCTTTAGTATTAAATTGAATTGTATTCTGTATTGTAAATTGTGTTGATAATATTTTGAATGTAATTTTGTAAAGTGTTTTATGAATAAAAATTCCCACCCATATGTATAAATATAAATATACAGAGAAGGAATGTTCTGTACATAAAATAAGCTATACCCTCATACTGTACTGTCTAAGGGAAACAATATGGCAGATCCCACCCATATATATAAATCTAAATATACAGAGAAAGAATGTTCTGTACACACAATAAGCTATACCCTCATACTGTACTGTCTATGGGAAACAATATGGCAGCTCCCACCCATATGTATAAATATACAGAGAAGGAATGTTCTGTACACACAATAAGCTATACCCTCATACTGTACTGTCTATGGGAAACAATATGGCAGCTCCCACCCATATGTATAAATATAAATATACAGAGAAGGAATGTTCTGGTACACCACATATGCTAAAACCCTCATACGTGTACTGTCTAAGGAAACATATGGCAGCTCCACCATATATATAAAATATACAAGAAGGAATGTTCTGTACACACAATAAGCTATACCCTCATACTGTACTGTCTATGGGAAACAATATGGCAGCTCCCACCCATATGTATAAATATAAATATACAGAGAAGGAATGTTCTGTACACACAATATGCTATACCCTCATACTGTACTGTCTAAGGGAAACAGTATGGCAGCTCTCATCCATATATATAAATATACAGAGAAGGAATGTTCTGTACACACAATATGCTATACCCTCATACTGTACTGTCTAAGGGAAACAATATGGCAGCTCCCATCCATATGTATAAATATAAATATACAGAGAATGAATGTTCTGTATATACTGTAAGCTATACCCTCATACTGTACTGTCTAAGGGAAACAATATGACAGCTTCCATCCATATGTATAAATATACAGAGAAGGAATGTTCTGTACACACAATAAGCAATACCCTCATACTGTACTGTCTAAGGGAAACAATATGGCAGGTCCCACTTATATGTATAAATATACAGAGAAGGAATTTTCTGTACATACAATAAGCTATACCCTCATACTGTACTGTCTAAGAGAAACAATATGGCAGCTCCCCCCCATATGTATAAATATACAGAGAAGGAATGTTCTGTACAAACAATAATCTATACCCTCATACTGTACTGTCTAAGGGAAACAATATGGCAGCTTCCATCCATATGTATAAATATACAGAGAAGGAATGTTCTGTACATACAATAATCTATACCCTCATACTGTACTGTCTAAGGGAAACAATATGGCAGCTCCCACCCATATGTATAAATATAAATATACAGAGAAGGAATGTTCTGTACACACAATAAGCAATACCCACATACTGTACTGTCTAAAGGAAACAATATGGCAGGTCCCACTTATATGTATAAATATACAGAGAAGGAATGTTCTGTACATACAATAAGCTATACCCTCATACTGTACTGTCTAAGGGAAACAATATGGCAGCTCCCACCCACATGTATAAATATACAGAGAAGGAATGTTCTGTACATACAATAAGCTATACCCTCATACTATACTGTCTAAGGGAAACAATATGGCAGCTCCCACCCATATGTATAAATATACAGAGAAGGAGTGTTCTGTACACACAATAAGCTATACCCTCATACTGTACTGTCTAAGGGAAACAATATGGCAGCTCCTACCCATATGTATAAATATAAATATACAGAGAAGGAATGTTCTGTACCCACAATAAGCTATACCCTCATACTGTACTGTCTAAGGGAAACAATATGGCAGCTCCCACCCATATGTATAAATACACAGAGAAGGAATGTTCTGTACACACAATAAGCTATACCCTCGTACTGTAAGGGAAACAATTTGGAAGCTCCCACCCATATTACCATATTGAATGCATATGTGTTTAATAAATCTTGATGTCAATATTCCTAATTTAATACCATGTGGACCCCGTGTCAATCACATTTACCGGTCCGTCTTGATTGGATCTTGGCAGATTTTCTTTCGTTAAATGGTAACTTATACATTCTTTGCCTTTGTTTGATATGATGGTCATGTGATTAACAGGAAGTAGAAGAAACGATGTAACGATCTGATGCGTTAACAGTGTTTAGTCCAATTACCATTATTCTCTGCTTGTTCGACATCACTTCCTTTTAATAGACCATGTGACCTAAGCCTTTCAAATCAATTGCCATTGACCAATCAAAATATCACACCAGCCAGTAGATTGGCCAAAAATATCCACTGAGCACGTGCAACAGTGTATTTGGGTCAATGACCCACTCTATGGATGGCAGAATTAAACAGATTATTTCTCCACAACGCAGCTGGTTTGAGATCCGAGAGACGCAGCTGTTTGTTATTCAGTCATTATAGGATCTAATCAGGCTTATTTATATTTTAGTTTTTGTTCTCCTTTAAGTGCTGACGTTAGGGAATCTGATGGTGGATATTATATTCGTGAATGTGATTGATGATTTCAGGCAATGGCGAGACCCATTAAACGTTCCCCGTTAGCGGCTACAACTGCAGTAATCATCAGCATCTTATTCCTTTCCTGTTGGTGGCTCTGCCAGTCAGAATGAGGGAAATTGGTCCCTTCCGGCACATTGCACCAAACTAGGGCCGCAAGTAAATAATTCACCAGGCCGTGTTGTGTCTCATTAACATTCCATTAGACAGGCCACTGAAGCAAGCTCAACATCAGGCGCATTCCCATCAGCCCCCACTGTACAGAACTGGTAAATCATGTCTTACCAAATCCCAAGATGACAAATAAACATTAAATAATAATAAGGTAGGTTAACCCTCTCGGTGCTGCCATACTGACCTATCACAGGAAGGAACTGATTGACATGCACACGAAAGGTTAACACAGAGAAAAGCGAAACTGTGTGGCCTTTGCTTTCTAGTGCTGCTCTGAGTACATTTGCCACTAGGAGGCGCCATTTCATAGCATTGCACACAATATTTTATTTTTTAGATGTTTTAAAACAAACACATTAATGTGTTTTGATCTGAATTAAAAAAGTAAAGAATTATTATTTTGTTTTTTTACCATTTAACACATATGGGACCCAAACCGTACAATGGCTCTCGTATGGGACCCAAACCGTACAATGGCTCTCGTATGGGACCCAAACCTTACAATGGCTCTCGTATGGGACCCAAACCTTACAATGGCTCTCATATGGGACCCAAACCGTACAATGGATCTCGTATGGGACCCAAACCTTACAATGGCTCTCGTATGGGACCCAAACCGTACAATGGCTCTCATATGGCACCCAAACCGTACAATGGCTCTCATATGGGACCCAAACCGTACAATGGCTCTCATATGGCACCCAAACCTTACAATGGCTCTCATATGGGACCCAAACCTTACAATGGCTCTCGTATGGGACCCAAACCGTACAATGGCTCTCGTATGGGACCCAAACCGTACAATGGCTCTCGTATGGGACCCAAACCGTACAATGGCTCTCATATAGGACCCAAACCTTACAATGGCTCTCGTATGGGACCCAAACCGTACAATGGCTCTCGTATGGGACCCAAACCGTACAATGGCTCTCGTATGGGACCCAAACCATATAGTGACTCTCGGTCTAATTTTCTCTTCTTTTTCATTGCGACAAATCGGAAATGCAGATTGTACAATTTGGTTTTCCCATTCTGGCTTTTAAATTTACGGTAACGAGAGGGATTCAGAGAGTAAAGAAATTAATTATTATGCAAATATGTTAATTAGGTGCCATTAAAGACAAGATTATAATTTCCTATAGAAGGTTCTCAGCTGTAACTACGATCACTGAGAATTTTAACCCCTTCTATCCATGTGATGAGACAGACTGGTCCTCATATTCATTTTATGTGCCACACAGATAATGTATTAAATGATAAATCCATTTTTTATTATTATTTCATGTATATTAATTGTCTTATGCATGATTTGCATTTTAACGGAGCTGCCCTGATGCTTTTCCCTGCCTTTACTGAAGCTTTTCATTGCTTTGAAGATGATTCTGCTGATGCAAGCATTTTGCCAACAGCCATAACCGCAAATGTCCCCCCTCTTAAAGTAACACTAACCCATTTATGTATAAATATCCTTATTTATAAAAATCACTCTTTCCACTCCTAGCGGTGAAAATAAATGTTGGTTGGAATATCTGGCCAGAAACTTTGTCATATACCATATTAGATTGGAGATTCTGTTTAATCTGTTTAATATCGATAAAGCTTCTGACATTCCAAGTTCAATTGACAGTTGATCCCAATAATGATTAAACCAGGCAGACGGTTGTCTATGAACTCTGAGTCTGTATAATGTCCATAGGCACTGGGGCAGGTTCAGAAGCAAAGGTCAGGGCCAATATGATCTGCAGATAAATAGAGTTAATCCCACTGTATTTCTGATAACATATGTACTGGTATTTCAACCTGACCGCCCTGCAGAAGATCAAAGGATTGTCTGTGATTATTGGCAAGTCTAATCACTCGGACCAACCAATTTCACCTTTAAAATCTGATTGGTTAGGTTGAAAAACATGGCTACTGTTTTTCATAGTATTGGAGGTTTTACAAATATATACGTCCATCTAGTCCAACCTTTATACCCTACCCTTATTGTCTGTATAACAGTTACATAGTAACATAGTATTGGAGGTTGTATATAGACATACGTCCATCTAGTCCAACCTTTATACCCTACCCATAATGTCCCCCCCCACCTGTACCCTGGCTGGTAGGGACCCCAACCGCAATGGCTCATCGTACTGGGACAACGCCCCAAGGCTCGTTGGACCAAAGAATGGCTCTCGTATGGGACCCAAACCGTAGCAAAGGGCATCTCGTATGGGACCAAACGTACAATGGCTCTAGTATGGGACCCAAAAACCAGTTTACAATGTGCTCATCGTGGGACCCACCTTAGGCGGGACCCAAACCGTACAATGGCTACTCGTATGGGACCCAAAACCGTACAATGGATGTCTCATATGGGAACCCAATACCATGTACACTGGCTTCGTATGGCCAACAACCGTACACTGGCTGCCGTATGGGAAAAACCACATGTCAAGGCTCTTCGTAGGGAACCCAAACCGTTACAATGGCTCTGTATGGGACCCCACCTACAACGGCTCTGATATGGGACCAACCGTACAATGGCTCTCGTATGGGACCAAAACCTTACAATGGCTCTCGTATGGGACCCAAACGTACAAGCTTCAGTATGGGACCCAAACCGTAACAATGGCTCTCGTAGTGGAGACCCAAAACCGTTAACACTGGCTCTAGGATATGGGAACCAAACCGGAACAATGGCTCTGATTAGGGACTCAAACACGTATCCAAGTGCCCTGTATGGAGAACCCAACCGTTAAATGGCTCCTCGTCGGACACAAACCGTACAATGGCTCTCGTATGGGACCCAAACTTACAATGGTCTCGTATGGGACCCAAAATCGTACAATGCTCGTCATAGAGGAACCCAATCAACCGTTACAATGGCTCTCGACTGGGAAACCAGAACCGTCAATGGCTCTGTATGGGAACCCAAACCGCTTACATGGCTCTCGTATAGGAGACCAAACCGTACAATGGCTCTCGTATGGGACCAAAATTCGACAATGTCGTGGTCAACAAATGGCTCTCGTATGGACACCTAAACCGTTACATGGCTCTCGTATGGGAAACCCAAAAAGTCCGTAGACCAAACGAGGCTCTCGTATGGGACACCAACAACCGTACATGGCTCTCGTATGGACCCAAAACGTTTACAATGGACTCTCGTATGGAAACCACAACACCTACATGGCTCTCGATGGGACCCAACGTACAATGGCTCTCAGTATGGACCCCAAACGTTACAATGGTCTCTCGTATGGGACCCAAACCGTACAATGGCTTCGTAGGGAGACCCAAACCGTTACAATGGCTCTCGTATGGGGAACCAAACTCGTACAATGGCTCTCGTATGGGACCCAAAACCGTACAAGGCTCTCGTAGGTGGAACCCAAAACCGTACAATGTCTCGTATGGGAACCCAAAAAAAAAACCGTACAATGGCTCTTCGTATGGGACCCAAACCGTACAATGGCTCTCGAATGGCAAACCAAATAGTACAAATGGGCTCTCGTATGGGACCCAAACCGTACAATGGCCTCGTAGGGACCCAAACCGTAACAATGGGCTCTCATTGGGACCCAAACCGTACAATGGCTCTCGTATGGGGACCCAAACCGTACAATGGCTCTCAGATGGGACCCAAACCGTACAATGGCTCTCGTATGGGAACCAACCGTACATGGCATCTCGTATGGGACCCAAACCGTACAATGGTTCTCGTATGGGAACCAACGTACAATGCTCTTCGATGGGACCCAAACCGTACAATGGCTCTCGTATGGGAACCAAACAGTACAATGGCTCCGTATGGGGACCAAAACCGTTACAATGGGCTCTCAGATGGGACCCAAAACCGTACAATGGCTTCAGTAGGGACCCCAAACCGTACAATGAGCTCTCGTATGGGACCAACACCGTAACAAACAATGGCTCTCGTATGGGGACCCAAACCGTACAATGGCTCTCGTATGGGACCCAAACAAACCGTACAATGGGCTATCGTAATGGAACCAAACCGTACAATGGATCTCATATGGGACCCAAACCGTACAAGGCTCTCGTATGGGACCCAAAACGTACAATGGCTCTCGTATGGAAACCAAACCTACAAGGCCTTCGTATGGGGACCAAACCGTACAATGGCTCTCGTATGGGACCCCAAACCATACAATGGCTCTCGTAATGGGACCCAAAACGTACAAGCCCGTATGGGACCAAACCGTACCAATGGCTCTCGTTGGGGAACCAAACCGTACAATGGCTCTCGTATGGGACCCAAAAGTAACAAGGGCTCTGTATGGGATCCAAAACCTACAATGGCTCTCGATGGGACCCAAACCGTAAAGGCCTGTATTGGAACCAAAAACCGTACATGGCTCCGTATGGAAACAACTGTACAGGGCTCTGTATGGGAACCACACCGTACAATGGCTCCGTATGGGACCCAAAACCGTACAATGGCTCTCGTAGGGGACCCAAACCGTACAATAGGCTCTCGTATGGAGAACCAAACCGTACAAGGCTGCTCGTATGGGGACTCAAACCCCGTACAATGGCTCTCGAATCGGAACAAAACCGTACAATGGCTCCATATGGGACCCAAACCGTACAATGGCTCTCGTATGGGAACCAACGTACAATGGCTATCTAGTATGGGGACCCAACCGTACAATGGCTCTCGTATGGGACCCAAACCAGTACCAATGGACTCTCGTATGGGACCCAAACGTACAATGGCTTCGTTATGGGATCAAACCGTACAATGGCTCGTATTGGGACCACAAACCGTACAAATGGCTCGATGGGACCCCAAACGTACAATGGCTCTCGTATGGGAACCAAAACCGTAAAATGCTCTTCATATGGGACCCAAACCGTACAATGGCCTCTCGTATGGGGACCCAAACCGTACAATGGCTCTCGTATGGACCAAACCGTACAATGGCTCTCGTATGGGAACCCCAAACCGTACAATGGCTCTCGTTGGGACCCAAACCAACAAATACATACAGGCTTCGTATGGGACCCAAACCGTACAATGGCTCTCGTATGGGACCCACAACCGTACAATGGCTCTCGTATGGGACCCAAAACCGTACAATGGCTCTCGTATGGGAAACCAAACCGTACAATGGCTCTCGTATGGGACCCCAAACGACAATGCTATCTATATGGGACCAACCGTACAATGGCTTCGTATGGGACCCAAACCGTACAAGCTCCTCGTAAGGGGACCCAAACCTACAATGGCTCTCGTATGGGACCCAAACCGTACAATGGCTATTCAGTATGGGACCAAACCGTACAATGGCTCTCAATCAATGGGACCCAAAACCGTACAAGGCTCTCGTATGGGACCCAAACCACGTACAAGGATCTCTGTATGGGACCAAACCGTTACAATGGCTCTCGATATGGGACCCAAACACGACAATGGCTCTATGTATGGGACCACAAACGTAACAATGGCTCTCGGTGGACCAAACCACAATGGCTCTCGTATGGGACACCAACCGTACAATGGTGGGCTTCTTATGGGACCCAAACCGTACAATGGCTCTCGTATGGGACCCAAAACCGTACCAATGGCTCTCGTATGGACCCAAACCGTACAATGGCTATGTATGGGAACCAAAACGTACAATGGCTCTCGATATGGGAAACCCAAAACCAGTTACAAATGGCTCTCGTATGGGAACCCAAACCGTACAATGGCTCTGCGGGACCACAAAACCGTACAATGGCTCTCGTATGGGACCCAAACCGTACAATGGCTCTCATAGGGGAACCCCAAAAACCGTACAATGGCTCTGTATGGGACCAAACCGATACATGGCTCGTATGGGACCCAAATTACAATGGCTTCTCGTATGGGAACAAACAGTACAATGGAATCTCGTAGGGGACCCAAACCGTACAATGGATCTCAATATGGGACCCAAACGTTACAAATGGCTCTCGTATGGGGACCAAAAACCGTACAATGGCTCTCGTATGGAACCCAAACCGTACAATGGCTCTCGAATGGCCAACCAGTACAATTCTCGAGAAAACCGTACAATGGACTCTCGTATGGGACCCAAAACCGTACAATGGCTTCGTATGGGACCCAAACGTTACAATGGCTCGTAATGGGGACCCAAAACCGTACAATGGCTCTCGTATGGGACCAAAACCGTACAATGGCTCTAGTATGGGACCAAAACCGGCAATGGCTATCGTAATGGGACCAAACGTACAATGGCTCTCGTATGGGACCCAAAGTACAATGGCTCTAGTATGGGACCCAAACCTACAAGGGCTCCGAGGGCCCCAAACCGTACAATGGCTCTGTATGGGACCCAAACCGTACAATGGCTCTCGTATGGGACCCAAACCGACAATGTCTCGTAATGGACCCAACAGTCAATGCTCGTATGGGACCAAACCGTAACAATGGCTCTCGTATGGGACCCAAACCGGACAATGGCTCTCGTATGGGACCCAAACCATACAATGGCTCGTATGGGGACCCAAAACCGTACAAGGCTCTCGTATGGGACCAAAAACCGGTACAATGGCTCTCGTATGGGAAACCAAAACCGATACAATGGCATTCGTATGGGACCCCAACCGTACAATGGCTCTCGTTATCGGACCCAAACCGTACAATGCTCTCGTATGGGGACCCCAAACATACAATGGCTCTCATATGGGACCCAAACCGTACAATGGCTCTCGTATGGGACCCAAACCGATCCAATGGCTCTCGTAGGGACCCAACCGTACAATGGCTCTCGATGGACAAAAACGTACATGGCATCGATGGACCAAACCATACAAGGCTCTCGTATGGGACCCAAACAACTTACAATGGCCTCAATCATAGGGGACCCAAAACCGTACAATGCTCTCGTATGGGACCAAAACGACAATGGCTCTCGATGGGACCCAAAAACCGTACAATGGCTCTCGTATGGGAACAAAACGTACAATGGCTCTCGTATGGGACCCAAACCGTACAATGGCTTCGTATGGGAACCAAACCGAACAATGGCTCTCGTATGGGACCCAACCGTACAATGGCTCTCATATGGGACCAAAACCGTACAAATGGCTCTCGTATGGGACCAAAACGTTACAATGGCTCTGTGGGACAAAACAAGTCATGGCTCTCGTATGGGACCAAACCGTACAATGGCTCTTCTATATGGGACCCAAACCGTAACAATGGCTCTCATATGGGACCCCAAACCCGTACAATGGATCTCATATGGGACCAAAAAAACCGTACATGGATCTATATGGGACCAAAAACCGTTACAATGTCTGATGGAACCCAAACCGTACCAATGGTCTTGTATGGGGACCCAAACCATATAATGGCTCTCGTATGGGACCCAAACCGTACAATGGGGCTCTCGTATGGGACCAAAAACCGTAACAATGGGCTCTCGTATGGGACCCCCAACCGTCACAATGGCTCTCTATGGGACCCAAACCGTTACAATGGCTCTCGTATGGGACCCAAAGTACAATGGCCTCATATGGGACCCAAACGTACAATGGCTATCACTATGGGACCAAAACCGTCCAATGGCTCTCATATGGGACCAAAACCGTACAAAGGCTCTCGATGGGACCCAAACCGTACAATGGCTCATATGGGACCCAAACCGTACAAGGGCTCTCATATGGGACCCAAACCGTACAATGGCTCTGATGGAACCTAAACCGTTATTAAAATGGCTCTCGTAGGGACCCAAACCGTACAATGGCTCTCGTATGGACCTAAACATCTAATGGCTCTCGTAGGGGACCCAAACCGTACAATGGCCTCGTATGGGACCCACAACCGTACAATGGCTCTCGTATGGGACCCAAACCATATAGTGACTCTCGGTCTAATTTTATCTTTCTTTCATTGCGACAAATCGGAAAAGCAGATTGTACAAATTGGTTTTCCATTTGGCTTTTAAATTTACGGTAACGAGAGGGATTCAGAGAGTAAAGAAATTAGATTATTATGCAAATATTAATTAGGTGCATTAAAGACAAGATTATAATTTCCTATAGAAGGTTCTCAGCTGTAATACGATCACTGAGAATTTTAACCCCTTCTATCATGTGATGAGACAGACTGGTCCTCATATTATTTATGTGCCACACAGATAATGTATTAAATGATAAACCATTTTTTATGATATTTTGCATGTATATTTAATGTCTTTGCATGATTTGCATTTTAACGGGCTGCCTGATGCCTTTTCCCTGCCTTTACTAGCGTTTCATTGCTTTGAAGATGATTCTGCTGATGCAAGCCATTTTGCCAACAGCCATGCACCGAAATGTCCCCCTCTTAAAGTTAAACACTTAACCTTTTATGTATAATATATCCCTTATTATAAAAAATACTCTTCCACTCATAGCGGTTGAAAATAAGATGTGGTTGGATATCTGGCAGAACACTTTGTTCATATACCAATTAGATTGGAGATTTCTGTTTAATGTTTAATACGATAAGATTACTGACATTCAAGTTCAAGAAGTGGATCCCAATATGATTAAACCAGGCAGACGGGTTGTCTATGAACTCTGGGTCTGTATAAGTTCCTAGGCATGGGAGGTTCGAGAAGGTCAGGATATGATCTGCAAGAATAGAGTTTACGTTTTGGCTAACAAGTATGTTATACTGCTGAGCCAATTTCGCTGAATTGGCAAATCATGACCCCCAATGCCCTTAATCTGTGGTTAGGTGAAAAACATGGCAGTTTTTCATGTATTGGAGTTTACAAAATTACGTCCATCTAGTCCAACCTTATACCACCCTTATTGTCGGTATATGTACAGTTACATAGTAACATAGTATTGGAGGTTGGATATCGACACGTCCATTAGCCAAACCTTTAACCCTACCATAATGTCTGTATAACAGTTACCTAGTAACATAGTTATTGGAGGTTGTTAAGAAACGTCCATCTAGTCCAACCTTATTACCCTACCTAATGTCTGTATAAACAGTTAATAGTAACATAGTATGGAGGTGTAGAAAAGACATACGTCCATCTAGTCAACCTTTATACCCTACTCCATAATGTCTGTATAACAGTACATAGTAACATAGTATTGGAGGTTGTATAAGAATAGAAAAATACGTCCATCTAGTCCAACCTTATACCCTACCCATAATGTCTGTATAACAGTGTACATAGTAACATAGTATTGGAGTTGTATAAAGACATACGTCCATCTAGTCCAACCTTTATACCCCTACCATAAGTCTGTATAAACAGTTACATAGTAACATAGTATTGGAGGTTGTATAAAGACATACGTCCATCTAGTCCAACCTTTATACCCTACCATAATGTCTGTATAACAGTTACATAGTAACATTCGTGGAGGTTGTATAAAGACATACACCCATCTAGTCCAACCTTATAACCTACCCATAATGTCTGTATAACAGTTAATAGTAACATAGTATTGGAGGTTTATAAGACATACGTCTCTAGTCCAACCTTTATACCCTACCCATAATGTCTGTATAACAGTTACATAGTAACATAGTATTGGAGGTTGTATAAAGACATACGCCATCTAGTCCAACCTTTATACCCTACCCATAATGTCTGTATAAACAGTTACATAGTAACATAGTATTGGAGGTGTATAAAGACATGCGTCCATCTAGTCCAACCTATACCTAACCATAATGTCTGGTATAACAGTTACATAGTAACATAGTATTGGAGGTTGTATAAAGACATAGTCATCTAGTCCAACCTTTATACCTACCCATAATGTCTGTATAACAGTTACATAGTAACATAGTATTGGAGGTTGTAATAAAGACATACGTCCATCTAGTCCAACCTTTTTACCCTACCCATAATGTTGTATAACAGTACATAGTAACAATGTATTGGAGGTTGTATAAAGACATACGTCCATCTAGTCCAACCTTTATACCCCACCCATAATGTCTGTATAACAGTTACATAGTAACATAGTATTGGAGGTTGTTATAAAGACATACTGTCCATCTAGTCCAACCTTTATACCCTACCATAAGTCTGTAAACAGTTACATAGTAACATAGTATGGAGGGTTGTATAAAGACATACGTCCATCTAGTCCAACCTTTAACCTACCCATAATGTCTGTATAACAGTTACATAGTAACATAGTATGGAGGTTGTATAAAGACATAGTCCATCTAGTCCAACCTTTATACCACACATAATGTCTTATACAGTTACATAGTAAACTAGTATTGGAGGTTGTATAAAGACATACGTCATCTGTCAACCTTTATACCCTACCCATAATGTCTGTATAACAGTTACATAGTAACATAGTATTGGAGGTTGCCTTCTTATGAGCCCTAACAGTTGATCAAGAGGAAGGCAAAAAAAAACCACCTGGAAAGGGGAAAAAAAAAATCCTTACTGACTCTAATTTGCAATTGGAAAGGATCTCTGGATCAACCACAACTATAGTATTAGTATAGTATAGTATTTGAGGTTGAATAAAGACATTCTTCCTACTCAGTAATACCCACATTTCCTGCCTAACTGTTGATCCAGAGGAAGGCAAAAAAAAAAACCGCCAAGTGGCAATCGGAAATATCCCCGGATCAAGTCTACTTTATGTATCAATACATAAATAATATCAGGGATATTTCCAAACCTGTAACATTCTTGCTTACTGAAACTCATCCAGCTTTCTTTTTAAACTATCCAATAAACCTGCCATCACCACGCCCAATGTAAGACAGTTCAATAGTTTTACCGTTCCCAAAGCGAAAAACCCTTTTACGAACTTGAAGACTAAACTTCTTCAAGTCTTAAGGGATGTCCGCGTGTCCCCTGACACGTTGTATTGATGAATAATGCGCCAGATAGCTCCCCCAATCCCCTTATTAATTTGGTTGCCCTTCTCTGAACCCTTTCCATTTCAAAGATGTCCTTTTTGTACACAGGATTCCAAAATTGCACTGCATATTCCAAATGAGGCCTTACCAATGCTTTGTAAAGAGGGAGAATTACATTTTCCTCCCTTGAACCCATACCTCTCTTTATACAAGACAATACCATGCTGGCTCTGGCTGTTGATGCCTGCCGCTGCTTGATTATTATTACCAATATTTTTTTTAGTTTTTTAGTTCTATTCAATGAACTTGCCATTACCACCTCTGCTGGAAGACAGTTTCACAGTTCTGGCCCATAGGACAACCTGGACCGATATTTTAGCCTATCGGTGCAAAATATTGTCTTTAATATTGGACTGTGTCCCAAACCATTAGATTCCAGGATGCTCAGAGCTTCTTCAGGACCTGGGAGAGCTCATTGTAAATCTACATTTTCTTATATATTCCTAACGGTCCAACATTAAAGCCGGAGGTTTGCACGAGATCATCACTAAAGGTCTCAGTAAATTGACTCTGTCACAGCAAATACTGGAGACTCTACAGAGTATCTGATTGGATTCCCCATATCCCCATATATTTTTTTTTTTGATGTTTTTTGAAGTACCCGTGAATAATTTTGCCTTTAAAGCTGTTTCTTTCATACACAATATAATGTCAGTGATTTAATGGGATTTAATGTTGATATATTAATAGCCCAGGTTAAATTCATTAAGGGTCATACCATTTCACTGACTATGAAGCTCTTTATGGAGGGCAGGGGTGTGTGTAAAATGGTATAACCCATATCACCTTCTTCAGGCCACAGTGGACTTTAATGAGGTTTCCAGCTAAAAGGTCAGATTCTCAGTCAAACTTTTCTGCATTTAACAATCAGATGATCTGTCTCGGGTGTATATATATATATACATTGCATTGGTATGATCCACAGTTTGCTCCAGTAAATACAATTTCTCTCTGTGCCCCACTGCTGTGTTGTAAGTGACCTCAGCCTGCCAGCTTGTATTTCACTAAGCCCCTCGCGGTGCATGTTCCCTTAAGAGACTGCGCCATTTCAGGAACACCGCAGGGGGTTGCGATAGAAGTGAGAAGTGCGGGGGGAGATGTTGAGTGGGAAGATGAGATGTTGAGAGACAGGAATCTGTCAGCCACTAACGATACCAATTTGTCTTGCAGTGAGACTAATTATGTGTCACCAGGGAACATGAGGGAATGAAGAGAACGAACAATGGGGAGGATGATAGAAACAGAGAATGGTGGGGGGGGGGATCTGGAGCACAAGGAATTTGTTCTTTAGAGCCGTTAACTTTGATTGTTCCTCCTTGTCATAACAGGCTACAATCTATACACTGAGAAAGTTGCTATGACTGAAAAAAGACGCACGACTGTCACATAGAATCGTCCATCAGTTGTAAAATCCGGATTGTAATATTTCATTAGTCACTTTCACTTTAAATAATAACATTGAATTCCTGCCACCAAAGGATGTTTTTAATTTGGGTGATAAATAACTAAACTAGTTTGGAGTAAGGTACCTCCAATACTGTATTACTATGTAACTGTTATACAGACATTATGGGTAGGGTATAAAGGTTGGACTAGATGGACGTATCTCTTTATACAACCTCCAATACTATGTTACTATGTAACTGTTATACAGACATAATGGGTAGGGTATAAAGGTTGGACTAAATGGACGTATGTCTTTATACAACCTCCAATACAATGTTACTATGTAACTGTTATACAGACATTATGGGTAGGATATAAAGGTTGGACTAGATGGACGTATGTCTTTATACAACCTCCAATACTATGTTACTATGTAACTATTATACAGACATTATGGGTAGGGTATAAAGGTTGGACTAGATGGACGCATCTAGTCCAACCTTTATACCCTACCCATAATGTCTGTATAACAGTTACATAGTAACATAGTATTGGAGGTTGTATAAAGACATACGTCCATCTAGTCCAACCTTTATAATCTACCCATAATGTCTGTATAACAGTTACATAGTAACATAGTATTGGAGGTTGTATTAGACATACTGTCCATCTAGTCCACTTTATACCCTACCCATAATGTCTGTATAATAGTTACATAGTAAATAGTATGGAGGTTGTATAAAGACATTACGTCCATCTAGTCCAACCTTTACATCCTACCCATAATGTCCTGTATAACAGTTACATAGTAACATTGTATTGGAGGTTGTATAAAGACATAGTCCATTATCATTTAACCCTACCCATATTGTACAATAGCAATCAAGTATGGTGTATAACGCTTAGCTCCAACCTTAAACCCTACCCATACTGTTAACAAACACAAAAAATAAAAACACCCACGTAAAAACAAACAGAAACCATAAAACTCCCTAGATCCCCTTTATACCCTACCCATAATGTCTGTATAACAGTTACATAGTAATACAGTATTGGAGGTACCTTACTCCAAATAGTTTAGTTATTTATCACCCATTAAAACACTCCTTTGGTGGCAGGAATTCAATGTATTATTTAAAGTGAAGGTGACTAATGAAATTACAATCCGGATTTTTCAACTGATGGACGATTCTATGTGACAGTCTGGCGCTTTTTTCAGTCATAGCAACTTTCTCAGTGTATAGATTGTAGCCTGTTTGACAAGGAGGAACAATCAAAGTTAACGGCTCTAAGAACATCCTTGTGCTCCAGATCCCCCCCCCCCATTCTCTGTTTCTATCATCCTCCCCATTGTTCGTTCTCTTCATTCCCTCATGTTCCCTGGTGACACATATTAGTCTCACTGCAAGACAAATTGGTATCGTTAGTGGCTGACAGATTCTGTCTCTCAAAATCTCATCTTCCCACTCAACATCTCCCCCGCACTTCTCACTTCTATCGCAACCCCCTCGGTGTTCCTGAAATGGCGCAGTCTCTTAAGTGGAACATGCACCGCGAGGGGCTTAGTGATACAAGTGGCAGGCTGAGGTCCTTACAACACGCAGTGGGGCACAGAGAGAAATTTGTATTACTGGAGCAAACTGTGGATCATACCAATGCAATGTATATATATATATACACCCGGACAGATCATCTGATTGTTAAATGCAGAAGTTTGACTGAGAATCGTGCCTTTAGCTGGAAACCTCATTAAAGTCCACTGTGGCCTGAAGAAGGTGATATGGTTAATACCATTTTACACACACCCCTGCCCTCCATAAAGAGCTTCATAGTCAGTGAAATGGTATGACCCTTAATGAATTTAACCTGGGCTATTAAATATCAACATTAAATCCCATTAAATCACTGACATTATATGTGTATGAAAGAAACAGCTTTAAAGGCAAAATTATTCACGGGTACTTCAAAAAAAACATCAAAAAAAATATATGGGAGATATGGGGAATCCAATCAGATACTCGTTAGAGTCCTCCAGTATTTGCTGTGACAGAGTCAATTTACTGAGACCTTATGTGATGACTCGTGCAAAACTCCGGCTTTAATGTTGGACCGTTAGGAATATATAAGAAAATGTAGATTTACAATGAGCTCTCCCAGGTCCTGAAGAAGCTCTGAGCATCCTGGAATCTAATGGTTTGGGACAACAGTCCAATATTAAAGACAATATTTTGCACGATAGGCTAAATATCGTCCAGGTTGTCCTATGGCCGAACTTGAAACTGTCTTCCAGCAGAGGTGGTATGGCAAGTTCATTGAATAGAACTAAAAACTAAAAAAAATATTGGTAATAATTCAAGCAGCGGCAGGCATCAACACCAGACCACATGGTATGTCTTGTATAAAGAGGTATGGTTTCAAGGGAGGAAAATGTAATTTCTCCCTCTTTACAAAGCATTGGTAAGGCCTCATTTGGAATATGCAGTGCAATTTTGGAATCCTGTGTACAAAAAGGACATCTTTGAAATGGAAAGGGTTCAGAGAAGGGCAACCAAATTAATAAGGGGATTGGGGAGCTTCTGGCGCATTATTCATCAATACAACGTGTCAGGGGACACGCGGAAATCCCTTAAACTTGAAGAAGTTTAGTCTTCAAGTTCGTAAAAGGGTTTTTCTGCGTTTTGGAACGGTAAAACTATGGAACTGTCTTACATTGGGCTGTGGTGTGGCAGGTTTATTGGATAGTTTAAAAAGAAAGCTGGATGATTTTCAGTAGCAAGAATGTTACAGGTTTGGAAATATCCCTGATTTATTATGTTTGATACATAAAGTAGACTGATCCGGGGATATTCCGTTTGCCACTTGGCGGTTTTTTTTTTTTTGCCTTCCCTGGATCAACAGTTAGGCAGGAAATGTGGGTATTACTGATAGGAAGAATGTCTTATTCAACCTCAAATACTATCCTATACTAATACTATAGTTTGTGGTTGATCCCGAGATCCTTCCAATTGCAAATTAGAGTCAGTAAGGATTTTTTTTTTCCCCTTCCAGGTGGTTTTTTTTTGCCTTCCTCTTGATCAACTGTTAGGCTCATAAGAGGCACCTCCAATACTATGTTATAATGTAACTGTTATACAGACTTATGGGTAGGTATAAAGGTTGGACTAGATGGACGTATGTCTTTATACAACCCAATACTAGTTACTATGTAACTGTTATAACACTTATGGTTAGGGTATAAGGAGTTGGACTAGATGAGACGTATGTCTTTATACAACCTCCATACTATGTACTATGTAACTGTTATCACAGACATTATGGGTAGGATAAAGGTTGGACTAGATACGTATGTCTTAATACAACTCCCATATCTATGGTTATATGTAACTGTTTATACAGACATTATGGTGTAGGTTTAATAGGTTGGTACTAGATGGACTATGTATTCTTATCAACCTCCAATCTCATGTTACTATGTAACTGTTTATCAGACATTATGGGTAGGGTATAAAGGTTTGACTAGATGGACGTATGTCTTAATACAACCTCCATACTATTGTTACTATGTTAACTGTTTATACAGACATTATGGGTAGGTGTATAAGGTTGGACTAGATGGACGTATGTCTTTATACACACTCCAATACTATTTGTTACATGTAACTGTTATACAGACATTATGGGTAGGGTATAAAGGTTGGACTAGATGGACGTATGTCTTTATACAACCTCCAATTATGTTACTATGTACTGTTATACAACATTATGGTTAGGGTATAAGGTTTGACTAGATGGACGTTGTCTTTACAACCTCAAACTATGTTTTATGTAACTGTTACAGACATTATGGGTAGGTATAAGGTTGGACTAGATGGACGTATGTCTTTATACACCCCAATACTATGTTACTATGTACTGTTTACAGACATTATGGGTAGGGTATAAAGGTTGGACTAGATGGACGATGTCTTTTATACAACCTCCAATACTGTTTACTATGTAACTGTTATACAGACTTAGGGTAGGGGTATAGGTTGGACTAGAGATGGTATGTCTTTATACAACCTCCAATACTATTTACTATGTAACTTGTTATACAGACATTATGTTAGGGTATAAGGTTGGACTAGATGGACGTATGTCTTTATACAACCTCCAATACTATGTTACTATGTAACTGTTATACGACATTATGGGTAGGGTATAGGTTGGACTAGATGGACGTATGTCTTTATACAACCTAATACTATGTTTACTATGTAACTGTTTATACAGACTTATGGGTAGGGTATAAAGGTTGGACTAGATGGCCGTATGTCTTTATACACCTCCAATACTATGTTACTATGTAACTGTTATACAGACATTATGGTATGGTATAAGGTTGGACTAGATGGGTATGTCTTTTACAACCTCCATACTATGTTACTATGTACTGTTATACAACATTATGGGTGAGGTGTAAGGTTGGACTAGTGGACGTATGTCTTTATACAACCTCCAATACTATGTTACTATGTAACTGTTATACAACATTATGGGTAGGGTATAAAGGTTGGACTAGATGGACGTATGTCAATATCACCCTCAATACTATGTTACTATGTAACCTGTATACAGACAATAGGGTAGGTTTAAAGGTTGGACTAGATGACGTATATATTTTAAACCTCCAATACTATGATATACAGTAGCCATGTTATTTTGAACCTAACCAATCAGATTATTATAAGGTGAAAGTCGGTGCTCGAGTGATTAGACTTGCCAATAATCACAGACAATCTCTTGATTTTCAGGGCGGTCAGGTGAAATACCAGTACATATGTTATCAGAATATACAGTGGGATTCTCTATTTATGCAGATCATATTGGGCCCTGACCTTTGCTTCTAGCAACCTGCCAGTGCTATGGCATTATCAAACTCAGAGTTTCATAGCACCGTCGCCTGGTTTAATTTCATTATTGGTTCAACTGTCAATTGAACTTGTGAATGTAGAAGCTTTATCGATATTACAGACAGATTAAACGAATCTCCAATCTAATATGGTATATGACAAAGTTTCTGGCCGACTATTCCAACCAACATTTATTTTTCACCGTCTAGGATTGTGGAAAGAGTGATTTTTATAAATAAGGACTATTTATCCATATGGGTTTAGTGTTACTTTAAGAGGAGGGGTACATTTGCTGTTATGCTGTTTGGCAAATGCTTGCATAGCAGAATCATCTTCACAAGCATGAAAAGTTCAGTAAGCAGGGAAAAGCCATCAGGGCAGCTCCGTTCATAATTGCGAAATCATGGCCATAATACATTAATATACTGAATATATAATAAAATGGTTTTATCATTTATACTTATGTGTGGCACATAAATGAATTGAGGACCAGTCTGTCTATCCATGGATAAAGGGGTAAAATTCTCAGTGATCGTAGTACAGCTGAGAACCTTCTATAGGAAATTATAATCTTGTCTTAATGGCACCTAAATTAACATATTTGCATAATTAATTTCTTACTCCCTGAATCCCTCTCGTTCCTTAAATTTAAAAGCCAGAATGGAAAACCAATTGTACATCTCTCTTTCCGATTGTCCGCAATGAAAAGAAGAAAAATTAGACGAGAGTCACATAGTGGTTGGGTCCATACGAGAGCCATTGTACGGTTGGGGTCCCATACGAGCCATTGTACGGTTGGGTTCCCATACGAGAGCCATTAATGTTTTTAGTGTCCCATACGAGAGCCATTTTAGCTGGTTGGGTCCCATACAGAAGCCATTGTACGGTTAGTGTACGTCCCATATGAGAGCTTTGTACATTGGTTTTTGGTCCAATATGGAAGTCCATTGTACGTTTGGGTCCCCTATGAGAGCCATTGTTGACGTTTTGGGTCCCATATGATAAGCCATTGTAACGTGTTTGGGTCCCCCATAGAGAGCCATTGTACGGTTTTGGTGCCGCATATGCGCGCCATTGTACGTTTTGGGTCCCATATGAGAGCCATTGTAACGGTTTGGGTCCCATACTAGAGCCATTTATCGGTTTGGTTCCCATAGAGAGCCATTGTGTACGGTTGGGGTCCCATACGAGAGCCATTGATACTGTTTTGGGTCCCATACGAGAGCCATTGTACGGTTTGTGGTCCCATACAGAGCATTTATGGTTTGGGTCCCATATCTATGAGCCATTTGTTACGGTTTGGTTTCCATACAGATCCCCATTGTATCGTGGGTTTGGTCCCTATCAGAGCCATGTACGGTTTTTTTGGTCCCATAAGACCATTGTACGGTTGTGGGTCCCATAAGACCATTGTAACGGTTTTGGGTCCATAGAGAGCATTGTACGGTTGGGGTCCCTACGAGAGCCATTGTACGGTTTTGGTTTCCCATACGAGAGCCATTGACGGTTTTTGGTCCCTATACGAGAGCCATTGTAGTAGTGGTTTGGTGCCCATACGAGAAGCCATTGTATCGGTTTTGGGTTCCCTATCGAGAGCCATTACCGGTTTGGTTCCCATACGAGAGCCATTGTACGTTTGGGTCCCAATACTGAAAGCCATTTGTACGGTTTGGTTCCCATACGAGAGCCATTGTACGGTTTTGGGTCCACATACTGAAGAGCCATTGTACAGGTTTTGGGTCCCATACGAGAGCCATTTGTAACGTGTTTTGGGGTCCCCAATATAGAGAGCCATTGTAGGTTTTGGGTCCCATACGAGAGCCATTGTATGGTTTTTGGGTCCCATACGAGCGCCATTGTACGGTTTTGGTCCCATACGAGAGCCATGGTACGGTTTGGGTCCCATATCGAGAGCCATTGTACGTTTGGGTCCCATACGAGAGCCATTGTACGGTTTGGGTCCCAGATGAGAGCCATTGTAGTGGGTGGTTGGTCCCCATACGAGAGCCTGTACGGTTTGGGTCCCATTACGAAGCCATTGTACGGTTTGGTCCCATACGAGAGCCATTGTACTGTTTTGGTCCCATACGAGAAGCATTGTACGGTTTGGTCCCATACGAGAAGCCAGTGTACGGTTTGGGTCCCATACGAGACCATTGTAGGTTTGGGTCCCATACTGAGAGCCATTGTACGGTTTGTGGTCCCATAGCAGAGCCATTGTACGGTTGGGTCCCATTACGGAAGCCATTGTACGGTTTGGGTCCATATACGAGAGCCATTGTACGGTTTGGGTCCCATAGAGAGCATTGTACGTTGGGTCCCATACGAGCCCTTTGTACGGTTTGGTGTCCCATACAGAGCCATTGTACGGTTTTGGGTTCCCATACGAAGAGCCATTGTACGTGTTGGGTCCCATTACGAGAGCCATTGTACGGTTTGGTTCCCATACGAGAGCCATTGTACGGTTTGTGGGTCCCATACGAGAGCCATTGTACGGTTTGTTCCCATACTGAGTAGCCATTGTACGGTTTGGGTCCCATACGAGAGCCATTGTACGGTTTTGGTTCCCCTACGAGAGCCATTGTACGGTTTGGTCCCATACAGAGCCATGGTACAGGTTTGGTGTCCCATATCGAGAGCCATTGACGGTTTTGGGTCCATACGAGAGCCATTGGTACGGTTGTGGTGTCCCATACGAGAGCCATTGTACGGTTTTTTGGGTCCCATACGAGAGCCATTGTACGGTTTGGGTCCCATACGAGAGCCATTGTACGGTTTGGTCCCATACGAGAGCCATGTAGGTTTGGGTCCCATACGAGAGCCATTGTACGGTTTGGTTGTCCCATACGAGAGCCATTGTACGGTTTGGGTCCCATACTGAGGAGCCATTGTACGTTTGGTTTCCCATACGAGACCATTGTACGGTTTGGGTCCCATACAGTGAGCCATTGTAGGTTGTTTGGGTCCCATACGAGAGCCATTGTACTGTTGGTTTCCCATACGAGAGCATTGTACGTGTTGGGTCCATTACGAGAGCCATTGTAGGTTTGGGTCCTACAGAGCATTGTACGGTTTGGGTCACATACGAGAGCTCATTGTGTACGGTTTGGGTCCCATACGAGAGCCATTGTACGGTTTGGTCCCATACGAGAGCCTTGTACGGTTTGGGTCCCATACGAGAGCCATTGTACGGTTTTTGGGTCCCATACGAAGCCATTGTACGGTTTTGTGGTCCCATACGAGAGCCATTGTAGGTTTGGCGCCCGTTGGGCCTTGACGGTTGGGTCCCATACATGAGCCTATTGTACGGTTTGGGTCCATATGAGAGCCATTGTACGGTTTTGGCCCATACGAGAGCCATTGTACGGTTTGGGTCCCATACGAGAGCCATTGTGGTTTGGGTCCCATACGAGAGCCATGTACGTTTGGGTCCCATACGAGAGCCATTGTACGTTGGTCCCATACGAAGCCATTGTACGGTTTGGGTCCCATACAGAGCCATTGTACGGTTTGGTTCCCATAGAGAGCCATTGTACGGTGTTGGGTCCCATGACGGAGCTCATTGTACGGTTGGGTCCCATACGAGAGCCATTGTACGGTTTGGTCCCTAGAGCCATGAACGCATTGTACGGTTTGGGTCCCATACAGGGCCATTGTACGGTTTGGGTTCCCATACGAGAGCCATTGTACGGTTTTGGGTCCCATACGAGAGCCATTGTACGGATTTTGGTGGTGGTTTCCCATACGAGAGCCATTGTACGGTTTGGTTCCCATACGAGAAGCCATTGTACGGTTTGGGTCCCATACGAGTAGCCATTGTACGGTTTGGGTCCCAATACGAGAGCCATGTACGGTTTTTGGTTCCCATACGAGAGCCATTGTACGGTTTGGGTCCCATACGAGAGCCATTGTACGGTTTGGGTCCCATAAGAGGCCATTTACGGATTTGGGGTCCCATACGGAGAGCCATTGTACGGTTTTGGTTCCCATACGAGAGCCATTGTACGGTTTGGGTCCCATCGAGAGCCATTGTAGGTTTGGTTCCCATACGAGAGCCATTGTACGGTTTGGTCCCATACGAGAGCCATTGTACGGTTTGGTCCCATACGAGATAGCCATTGTACTTTGGGTCCCATACGAGGCCATTGTACGAGATTTGGGTCCCATACGAGAGCCATTGTACGGTTTGGTTCCCATTACGAGTAGCCATTGGTACTGGGTTTGGTTCCCATACGAGAGCCATTGTACGGTTTGGGTCTCCATACGAGAGCCATTGTACGGTTTGGGTCCCATACGAGAGCCATTGTACGGTTTGGGTCCCATACGAGAGCCATTGTACGGTTTGGTTCCCATACGAGAGCCATTGTACGGTTTGGTTCCATACGAGAGCCATTGAACGGTGGTTGGGTCCATACGAGAGCCATTGTACGGTTTGGGTCCCATACGAGAGCCATTGTAGGTTTGGGTCCCATCACGAGGCCTTTGTACTTTTTGGGTCCCATAGAGAGCCATTGTACGGTCATCTTGGGTTTTTCCATACGAGAGCCATTTGTCACGGTTTTGGTTCCCATACGAGACCATTGTACGGTTTGGGTCCATATGAGAGCCATTGTACGGTTTGTGGTCCCATACGAGCCTTGTACGGTTGGGTCCCATACGAGAGCCATTGTACGGTTTGGGTCCTCATACGAGAGCCATTGTACGGTTTGGGTCCCATACGAGAGCCATTGTACGGTTTGGGTCCCATACGAGAGCCATTGTACGGTTTTGGGTCCCATACGAGAGCCTGTACGGTTTGGGTCCCATACGAGAGCCATTGTACGGTTTTGGTTCCCATACGAGAGCCATGTACGTTGTGGGTCCCAGATGAGACCATTGTACGGTTTGGTTCCCATACGAGAGCATTGTACGGTTTGGTTGGTCCCATACGAGAGCCATTGTACGGTTGGGTTCCATACGAGAGCCATTGTTACGGTTTGGGTCCCATACGAGAGCCGTTTGGTTACGAGACCTTTGTTGGTTTCCATAACGAGAGCCATTGTTACGGTTTGGGTCCCATACTGAGTAGCCATTGTACGGTTTGGGTCCCATATGAGAGCCATGTACGGTTTTGGCCCTCATACGCAGCATTGTACGGTTTGGTCCCATACGAGAGCATTGTACGGTTTGTGGTCCCATCGAGAGCCATGTACGGTTTGGGTCCATAGAGAGCCATTGTACGGTTTGTTCCCATACGAGAGCCATTGTACGGTTGGGTCCCATACGAGAGCCATTGTTACGGTTTGTCCCATACGAGAAGCCATTGTACGGTTTGGGTCTCCCCATACGAGAGCACCATAGTGTGACGGTTGGTTCCATACGAGACACATTGTTACGGTTTGGTTCCATACGAGAGCCATTGTACGGTTTGGTTCCCATACGAGAGCTCAAGTTGTAGGTTTGGTTCCATACGAGAGCCATTGTACGGTTTGGGTCCCATACGAGAGCCATTGGATGTTTTGGTGTCCATACGAGAGCCATTGTACGGTTTGGTTCCCATACGAGAGCCATTGTACGGTTTGGGTCCCATACGAGAGCATTGTACGGTTGGTTCCACGAGACTGTGTTTGGGTCCCATACGAGAGCCATCTTGTACGGTTTGGGTCCCATCGAGAGCCATTGGTGATGGTTTGTTGGTCCCATACGAGAGCCATTTGACGGTTTGGGTCCCATACGAGAGCCATGTACGGTTTGGTTATCCATTCGAGAGCCATGTACGGTGTGGTCCCATACGAGAGCCATTGTACGGTTTGGGTCCCATCTATCGAAGCCATTGTACGGTTTGGTTCCCATACGAGAGCCATTGTACGTGTTTGGGGTCCATACGAGAATGCCATGTACGGTTGGGTCCCATACGAGAGCCATTGTACGGTTTGGTTTCCATACGAGAGCCATTGTACGGTTTGGGTCCCATACGAGAGCCATTGTACGGTTTTGGTGTCCCATACGAGAGCCATTGTACGGTTGGGTCCCATACGAGAGCCATTGTACGGTTTGGGTTCCCATACGAGAGCCATGTAACGGTTTGGTTCCCATAAGAGAGCCATTGTCGGTTTGTATCACATACGAGAGCCATTGTACGGTTTGGTCCCATACGGAGCCATTGTACGGTTTGGTCCATACGAGAGCCATTGTACGGTTTGGGTCCCATACGAGAGCCATTGACGTTCTTGGTCCCAGTTACGAGAGCCATTGTACGGTTATTTGGGTCCTCTAGAGAGCCATTGTTACGTTTTGGGTCCCATACGAGAGCCATTGTAACGGTTTGGGTCCCATATGAGAGCCATTGTACGGTTTGGGTCCCATACGAGAGCCATTGTACGGTTTGGTTCCCATCAGCTGTACGGTTTGGTCCCAATCAGAGCCATTGTACGGTTTGGTCCCATACAGAGCCATGTACGGTTTGGTTCCCATACGAGAGCCATTGTACGGTTTGGGTCCCATACGAGAGCCATTGTACGTTGGTCCCATACGAGAGCCATTGTACAGGGTTTGGTCGGGTCCCATACGAGAGCCATTGTACGGTTTGGTCCCATACGAGAGCCATTGTACGGTTTGGGTCCCATACGAGAGCCATTGTACGGTTTGGGTCCCATATGAGAGCCATTGTACGGTTTGGGTCCCATACGAGAGCCATTGTACGGTTTGGGTCCCATACGAGAGCCATTGTACGGTTTGGGTCCCATACGAGAGCACATTGTACGGTTTGGGTCCCATACGAGAGCCATGTACGGTTTGGGTCCCATACGAGAGCCATTGTACGGTTTGGTCCCATACAGAGCCATTGTACGGTTTGGTCCCATACGAGATGCCCATTTGTACGGTTTGGGTCCCATACGAGAGCCATTGTACGGTTTGGGTCCCATACGAGACCATTGTCGGTCGGTTTGGGTCCCATACGAGAGCCATTGTACGGTTGGGGTCCCATACGAGAGCCATTGTACGGTTTGGGTCCCATACGAGAGCCATTGTACGGTTTGGTTCCCATACGAGAGCCATTGTACGGTTTGGGTCCCATACGAGAGCCATTGTACGGTTTGGGTCCCATACGAGAGCCATTGTACGGTTTGGGTCCCATACGAGCCATTGTACGGTTTGGTTCCCATACGAGAGCCATTGTACGGTTTGGGTCCCATACGAGAGCCATTGTATCGTTTTTTGGTTCCCATACGAGAGCCATTGTACGTGTATTGGTGGGTCCATAGAGCCATTATCACGGTTGGGTCCCATACGAGAGCCATTGTAGGTTTGGGTCCCATAGATTAGAAGCCATTGTACGGTTTTGGGTTCCATACGAGAGCCATTGTACGGTTTGTTCCATACGAGAGCCATTTACGGTTTGGTTCCCATACGAGAGCCATTGTACGGTTTGGGTCCCATACGAGAGCCTATTGTACGGTTTGGTTCCTTTTTTGTTTTTTTCATGCCATCGGAGGCCATTTACGGTTTGGTCCATACGAGAGCCATTTGTACTGGTTTGGGGGTCCCATACGAGAGCCATTGTACGGTTTGGGTCCGCATACGAGAGCCATTACGGTTTGGGTCCCATACGAGAGCCATTGTAGGTTTGGGTCCCATACGAGAGCCATTGTACGGTTTGGTGTCCCATCGAGAGCCATTGTCGGTTTGGGTCCCATACGAGAGCCATTGTACGGTTGGGTCCCATACGAGAGCCATTGTAAGGTTTGGGTCCATATTAGAGTCCTGTACGGATTTGGTCCATACGAGAGCCTTGTACGGTTGGGTATATCCCATACGAGAGCCATTGTACGGTTTGGGTCCCATATGCGCCTAGAGAGCCATTTGTAAGGTTTTGGGTCCCATACGAGAGCACATTGTCGGTTTGGGATCCCATACGAGGCCATTGTACGGTTGGGTCCCATACGAGAGCCATTGTACGGTTTGGGTCCCATCACGAGAGCACACTGTACGGTTTGGGTCCCATACGAGAGCCATTGTACGGTTTGGGTCCCATACGAGAGCCATTGTACGGTTTGGGTGCCATATGAGAGCCATTGTACGGTTTTGGGTCCCATACGAGAGCCATGTACGTGTTTGTCCCATACGAGAGCCATTTGTAAGGTTTGGGTCCCATTGAGAGCCATTGTAAGGTTTGGGTGCCATATGAGAGCCATTGTACGGTTTGGGTCCCATATGAGAGCCATTGTACGGTTTGGGTGCCATATGAGAGCCATTGTACGGTTTGGGTCACTACGAGAGCCATTGTAAGGTTTGGGTCCATACGAGATCCATTGTACGGTTTGGGTCCCAATTGAGAGCCATTGTAAGGTTTGGGTCCCATACGAGAGCCATTGTACGGTTTGGGTCCCATATGAGAGCCATTGTAGGTTTGGGTCCCATACGAGAGCCATTGTAAGGTTTGGGTCCCATACGAGAGCCATGTACGGTTTGGGTCCCATACGAGAGCCATTGTACGGGTTTGGGTCCCATATGTGTTAAATGTGTAAAAAAACAAAATAATAATCTTTCTTACTTTTTATTCAGATCAAAAACATAATTGTTTGTTTTTAAAACATCTAAAAAATAAAATATTGTTGTCTCAATGCTATGAAATGGGCGCCTCTAGTGGCAAATGTACTCAGAGCAGCACTAGAAAACAAGGCCACACAGTTTCGCTTTTCTCTGTGTTAACCTTTTCTGTGCATGTCAATCAGTTCCTTCCTGTGATAGGTCAGTATGGCAGCACCGAGAGGGTTAACCTACCTTATTATTATTTAATGTTTATTTGTCATCTTGGGATTGGTAAGACACTGATTTACCAGTTCTGTACAGTGGGGGCTGATGGGAATGCGCCTGATGTTGAGCTTGCTTCAGTGGCCTGTCTAATGGAATGTAATGAGACACAACACGGCCTGGGTGAATTTACTTGCGGCCATAGTTTGGTGCAATGTGCCGGAAGGGACCAATTTCCCTATTCTGACTGGCAGAGCCACCAACAGGAAAGGAATAAGATGCTGATGATTACTGCAGTTGTAGCCGCTAACGGGGAATTTAATGGGTCTCGCCATTGCCTGAAATCATCAATCACATTCCCAATATAATTCCACCATCAGATTCCCTAACGTCAGCACTAAAGGAAGAACAAAAACTAAAATATAAATAAGCCTGATTAGATCCTATAATGACTGAATAACAAACAGCTGCGTCTCTCGGATCTCAAACCAGCTGCGTTGTGGAGAATAATCTGTTTATTCTGCCATCCAGAGAGTGGGTCATGTGACCCAAATACACTGTTGCACGTGCTCAGTGGATATTTTTGGCCAATCTACTGGCTGGTGTGATATTTTGATTGGTCAATGGCAATTGATTTGAAAGGCTTAGGTCACCGGTCTATTAAAAAAGGAAGTGATGTCGAACACAGCAGAGAATAATGGTAATTGGACTAAACACTGTTAACGCATAGATCGTTACATCGTTTCTTCTATTCCTGTTAATCACATGACCATCATATCAAACAAAGCAAAGAATGTATAAGGTTACCATTTAACGAAAGAAAATCTGCCAAGATCCAATCAAGACGGACGGTAAATGTGTGACACGGGTGTCCACAGGATAAATTAGGAATATGACTATCTAAGTTTTATTAAACCTTGCTAGTTATTTTATTTTATTATTCTACTATGCATTTCAATTGAGGTTAAAGGTGGTGGGAGTTTCTCAAATTGTTTCCCTTACGTACAGGGTATAGCTTATTTGTGTTACAGAAATCTCCTGCTTGTATTATACAGGGGTGGGAGCTGCCATATTGTTTTTTTCCTAGTTTTCGCTGTCAAGTCTTTCATTGGTCCCTAATCCCGTCTAACATACAGTACTCCACTGCGCATTGAGTCTTGTCATTGGTCCCCTAACAGTCTAACATACAGTACTCCAATGCGGAGTCTTTCATTGGTTCCCCTAATCCAGTCTAACATAACGTACTCACTGCGCCCGAGTCTTTTCATGGGTCCCCTAATCCAGTCTAATACAGTACTCACTGGCCGGGTCTTTTCAATTGCGGCCCATCCAGTCTAACATAAGTACTCCCTGCGCTGAGTCTTTCAGTGGTCCCCCTCATCCAGTCTAACATACAGTACTCACTGCACTGAGTCTTTTCATGGTCCCTAAACCAGTCTAACCTAACAGTACTCAACTGCACTGAGTCTTTTCCATTGGTCCCCTCAATCCAGTCTACCAACAGTACTCAATGCACTGAGTCTTTTCATTGGTCCCCTATCCAGTCTACCATACAGTACTCACTGCACTGAGTCTGTCATTGAGTTCCCTAATCCAGTCTACCATACAGTACTCACTGCCTCGAGTCTGTAATTGGTCCCTAATCCCATCTACATACAGTATCACGGCACTGAGCTTTTCATTGGTTCCCCTTAATCCAGTTTCACCCATCAGTACTCACTGCACTGCCAGTCTTTTTCCATAGGTCCCCTAATCCAGTCTACATACAGTTACTCACTGCGCTGGTTTTTCATTGGTCCCCTAATCAGTCTTAACATACAGTACTCACTGCGCAATGTGAGTCTTTTTCATTGGGTCACCTATCCCAGTCTAAACCATTACAAGTACTCACTGCGCTGAGTCTTTTCATTGGGTCCCCTAATCCAGTCTTAACCATACGTACTCACTGCGGCTGAGTATTTCATTGGTCCCCTAATCAGTCTACCATACATACTCACTGCGCGAGTCTTTTCATTGCGTCCCCTAATCAGTCTAAAATACAGTAATCACTGCGCTGATGAGTCTTACATGGTCCCCTAATACAAGTCTAACATACAGTACTAACTGCGCGAGTCTTTTCATGGTACCCTATCATCTAACATACAGTATCACTGCGCTGAGTTGTTCATTGGTCCCCTAATCCAGTCTACCATTACAGTACTCACTGCGCTGAGTCTTTTCATTGGTCCCCTATCCAGTCTAACATTACAGTACTCACTGGCTGCAGTCTTTTCAATTGGTCCCCTAATCCAGTCTAACATACAGTACTCAATGCGATGAGTCTTTCTCATTTGGTCCGCAATCCAGTCTACATACAGTTAATCACTGCACTGAGTCTTCATTGGCCCCTATCCAGTTTAACATACAGTACTCACTGCACTGAGTCTTTTCATTGGTCCCCCAATCCAGTCTACCATACGTACTCACTTGCACTGAGGTCTTTTACATTGCGTCCCCCGAAATATCACGTCTAGATCTAACAGACAGTACCTCACTGCCCGAGTTCTCTTCCATGGTCCCCCTAATCCAGTTCAACCATATAGTACTCACTGCCACCGAGTCTTTCATTATGGTCCCCGAATCCAGTCCTAACAACAGTTACTCCACCGTGAGCCACGAGTCTATTTTCACTTGGCCCTAATCCAGTCTAACATACAGTACTCACGCCGCGGAGGTCTTTTCAGTGGTCCCTAATCAGTCTAACATACAGTACTCACTGCGCTGAGTCTTTTCATTGGGTACCCCTATCCAGTCTAACATACAGTACTCACTGCGCTGAGTCTTTTCATTGGTCCCTAATTCAGTTCTTTAACATACATTTCACTGCGCCGAGAGCTTTTCAGTTGGTCCCCCTAATCCAGTCAACATACAGGAACTCACTGCGCGAGTCTTTTCATTGGTCCCTAATCCAGTCTACCTACAGTACTCCACTGCGCCAGAGTCTTTTATATTGGTCCCCTAATTCCACGTCTAACATACATTACTCACATGACGCGAGTCTTTTCATTGGTCCCCATAAAGCCGTCTAACATGACAGTACTCACTGCAACTGAGTTTCTCTTTCATTGGTCCCTCCCAATCCAGCCTAATCAGCTACAGGTACCCTCACTGCACTGAGTCTTTTCATTGGTCCCCTATCCAGTCTACAATACAGTACTCACTGGAAGGAGTCTTTTCTTGGTCCCTAATCCCGTTACCATACAGTACTCAGCACGAGGTCTTTCATTGGTCCCCTAATCCAGTCTACCATACAGTTATCACTGCACTGAGCTCTTTCATTGGTCCCCTCATCACGTTATCATACAGTACTCACGCACTGGAGTCTTTTCATTGGTCCCCTAATCCATGTCTACCAATTACAGTACTCACTGCACGTGAGTCTGTTCATGTCCCCTATATCCAGTCTAACATACGTACTCACTGACACTGAGTCTTTTCATAGGTCCCCAATCAAGCTAACATTACAGTACTCACTGCACTGAGTCTTTTCATTGGTACCCTATCCAGTTACATACAGTACTCACTAGCACTGAGTCTGTGTCATTGGTCCCTATCCAGTCTAAACATACAGTACTACTGCACTGAGTCTTTCATGTGGTTCCCTAATCCAGTCAAATACAGTGACTCACTGACATGAGTCTTTTCATTGGTCCCCTAGTCCAGTCTACACATACAGTACTCACTCACTGCAGGTCTTTTCATTGGTCCCTAAGCCAGTCTAACATACAGTACTCCACGCACTGAGTCTTTCATACGGTCCCCAATCCAGTCTAACATACCAGTACTCACTGCACTGAGTTTCTTCATTGTCCCCTTAATCCCAGTCTAACATACAGAGTTACTCACTGCACTGAAGTCTTTTATTGGTCCCCTAATCCAGTCTACATTACAGTCTCACTGCACCGAGCCTTTTCATTGGTCCCTAATCCCAGCACCATACAGTACTCACTGCACCGAGTTTTCATTGGTCCCTAACACAGTCGATAACATACAGTACTCACTGCATCTGAGGTCTTTGTCATTGTCCCCTAATCCAGTCTAACATACAGTACTCACTGCACTAGGATCTTTTCATTGGTCCCACTAATCCAGTTTTAACATACAGTATCTAACTGCCACGAGTCTTTTTCATTGGTCCCCTAATCCATCTAACATACAGTACACTCACTGCACTGAGTATTTTCATTGGTCCCCTAATCCAGTTCTAACATACAGTACTCACTGCAGTTGAGTATTTTCAGTGGTCCCTAATCAAGTTAACCATACAGTTACTCATCGCACTGAGTCTTTTCATGGTCCCCTAATCCAGTCTAACATACAGTACTAACTTGCACGAGGCTTCCATAGTGATCCCCTATCCAGTCTACAATACAGTACCACTGCACGAGTCTTTTCATGGTCCCCTAATCCAGTCAACCTTACGTACTCACTGCCAAACGAGTCTTTTCAGTGGTCCCCGAATCCAAGTCTACCATACAGTACTCACTGCACCGAGTCTTTCATTGGTCAACTAATCCAGTCTACCATACATACTCACGCACACGAGTACTTTTCATGGTCCCTAATCAAGTCTACCATACAGTATCACTGCACTGAGTCTTTCATGATCCCCTACCAGTCTACCATCCTACAGTACTCACTGACACTGAGTCTTTTTATTGGTCCCTAATCCAGTCTACACATACAGACTCACTGCACTGAGTGATTTTCATTGGTCCCCTTAATCCAAGTCTACCATACATCTCGACTGCACTGAGTTTTCCATTGGTCTAGGTCACCTGTTGCACAATCCAATAAACATTTTAATTAATCGAATCTGACAATAAAAAGTCGGAAAATAAACAAGTTTGGGTCAAAGCTTTAACAACTTTTCTTCCCAGAATGGCCTCTGTCAGATACAGAAAGGCCAGAGCACTGAGCGCGCATTCTCACGCGCGGTTCTAACGGTCTTTTACGACTGTGTGTTATAATGTATTACGCCGGTTGGCTTGTCAATGCATATGCAGCGGAGATCTGTGTTTTCGCAGTGTTACATCTATTTGTGCGAAATTGCATGCACTCAGATACAAGATTATTGGCAAACTTTGGCAGTGAAGCAAACGTTGTGGCACGCATGGTGATGCCAACTTTTCAAGGCCCCATTACCGTGTGCGATGATAATGTGGCCGCAGCGCCTAACAGCGATACCGTAGAAGTGTCACTGGTTACGGGGCGACTGACCCCTGGCAACTTGTTACAACTAAATCCATGTGCCACAAAGGACAGAACTGAAAGTACTACTGAATGTTAACAGGACACGTGTCTGGTAAAACGGTCAACTTCCGCTAACACTGATAGATTGCACGTTTCCCTGATGCCCTGGCAGAGACTTTCGTGATTCGTATGTAATCTGATGTTCTTTCTGCATGGCCCGACCCACTGTTGTACCCAGCAGGATGAGTGATAAACAAGAACAGGTCAGGGTGTGTGTGTGTGAGTGTGGTGTGTGAGGTGTGTGGGTCACACGCTGGTTCCAAGAGAGTGGACCCCATTTTGCGTGTGCCATACACAATATGATATGAGCGGACCAGTAATAACTGTTGTATAACTTTACAACTATGGACCCTTCTAGTAATGTGTCCTGTCCATGCAAATATTTATTAACACAGATTCCCCTACATGTATTATACATCGAACTAGATCAGAGAGAGAAAGAAAGGGGAGAGAGAAAGAGGAGTAAGGGGAGAAGACGAAGAGAGAGGAGAAAGAGAAGCGGAGTGAAGGGGAGAGAGATAGAGAGAAAGAGGGAGGGAGAGGAAGAGAGAGTGACAGGAGGTAAGCGGGAGAGAGAAGAGAGAAAAGAGAAGGAGAGTGTGGAGAGAGAGAGGAGTAAGGAGAGGTAAGGAGAGAGATAGAGGAGAGGAGAGGAGGCGTAGAGGAGAGAGAGGAGTAAGGAGAGAGAGTAGAGAGAGACAAGAGTAAGGAGGAGAGGAGTTAAGAGATTAAGAGGAGAGAGAGAGGGGAAGTAAAGAGAGAGAGGAGAGAAGGAGAAGGAGGAGGAGAGAGATAGAGGAGAGAGAGAGGAGAGTAAGGGAGAGAGTAGAGAGAGACAAGAGTAAGGAGAGAGAGGAGAGAGGAGTAAAGATGATAGAGGAGAGAGAGAGGGAGTTAAAGAGAGAGAGGAGAGACAGGGAGTAAGGAGAGAGATAGAGGAGAGCGAGAGAGGATAAGGAGAGGAGAGAGGAGTAAGGAGTAAGGAGAGAGAGGAGAGACAGAGTGAGTAAGGAGAGAGACGAGGAGAGAAGAGAGGGGTAAGGAGGAGAGAGGAGTAAGGATGAGAGAGGAGAGAGAGACAGGAGTAAGGAGAGAGAGGAGAGAGGAGTAAGGAGATAGAGGAGAGAGAAAGGAGAGACAGGAGTAAGGAGAGAGATAGAGGAGAGAGAGAGAGTAAGGAGGAGAGAGGAGTAAGGAGAGAGATAGAGGAGAGAGAGAGGGGTAAGGAGGAGAGAGGAGAGAGTAGAAGGAGAGAGAGAGGAGAAGAGGACCAAGAGTAAGGAGAGGAGAGGAGAGAGAGTAAGGAGATAGACGGAGAGAGAGAGGGAGAAGAGTAAGGAGATAGAGGACGAGAGGAGGGAGTAAGGAGAGATAAGAAGGGAGGGGAGAGAGGAAGAGAGTAAGGAGAGAGACAAGAGTAAGGAGAGAGAGGAGTAAGAAGAGAAGGAGGAGGGGAGGAGGAGTAAGGAGAGAGAAAGTAAGGAGAGAGAGGAGAGAGGTGTAAGAGAAAGCGGGAGAGAGAGTGGAGAAAGAAAGATTGGGGGGGAGAGTGAAAGAGAGAGAGGGGAGAGAGGAGAGAGCGAGCGACTCAGGAGAGAGTAAAGAGAGAGAGACAGAGTAATAGAGAGCAGAGACAGTAAAGAGCAGAGAGAGGAGACAGAGGGAAGCTGGACAAACTTGGTTAGGACAGTTGAAACAATTTGTTAACCTGGTGCCACCTATGACACATGAATCAGGGATTAAAGGACATAGGGGGAGGAGCTGTCTAGTGGATGACTTAACCTCTCCATACTCTCTAAATGAGACTGAGATGGAACCAGGTGATGAATGCTCATCCCCAGTGGCGTGTCTCTATAGACCAGGCGATGAGAACCACAGCCCTTTCAGGTCCAGATCCAGAGACACTAACTGGAGCCTGAGGCACCAAACAATCATCTGGAATCTTGTGTTCAAACATCAGGACGGATGCAGGCGTGCCGGTAGGAAAGGAAAAGAGAGGAGGAAGATGGAGAAAAGGGATGAGGGGCCCGTAGGGAGAATAGGAAGGAGGGGGGAGAAGAGGAAAGAAGCCAAGAGACGAGAGACAGAAGGGAGACACAGAAGGCAAGAGGAGGAAGAGGGGCCAGGAAAGCGCTAGAACGGGGGAATGGAGAAAGAGCGCGCGCGCGCGCGCGCTCGCGCGGAGGAGCGAAGGAGAGAGAGGCAAGCGCGAAGCTAGGGAGCGTATAGAGGGAGAGAGCGCGCGCGAGGAGCGCCGCGCGCGAGGGCGCACGAGAGCGCGGCGAGGGCGCCTCGCGCGAGAGGCGCGCGCGCGGAGGGCGCGCGAGGGCGCGCGCGAGAGCGCGCGCGCGGAGCGCGAGAGGCGCGCGAGCGCGCGGCGCGGGCAGAGAGAGCGAGGGGCGCGGCGAGGGCGAGGCGAGGCGCGCGGAGGGCGCGAGGGCTAGGGAGCGTGCGGCGAAGCGCGAGGGCGCGAGAGGGGCGGCGCGCACGAGGGGGGGGATGAGAGAGAGAGAGCGCCAGAGAGGGCGGGAGGGGGACTGCGAGCGGGGGCGCGAGGGGCGGCGCCGCGGTTAAGGGAGCTGAGAGATGGGCGAGAGGCCCCGAGAACGAGCGCGCGCACGAGGGCGCGCCCGAGGCGCGCGAGAGAGGAGCGAGGTGCTGAAGGAAAGAGATGCGAGAGAAAGGGGAGCCGCGCTGCGAGAGCAGAGGCGCGAGGCGCGCCGGAGGCGTGCAGAGCGCAGCGAGGTGGCGAAGGTCAGAATGAAGAGGCGTCGGGCGAGCGAGGGCGCGAGGGGAGCGCAGGGCTGCGCGCGCAGGGCGTCGACCAGTCGGCGAGGGCAGCGAGAGGGGGCGAGGAGGGCGAGTACAGGATAGTCTCTCTCTCTGAGTGCTATTCTCGCTAGTCATGGTGCGCGAATGCCTTCTCTGAGTTTTCGTTGGTCTACTTTGAAGAGTTGATCCGACGACCTCTCTCTAATATGCACGGTAGAGCGTGCCTAGTCTAGCGAGGTCTGCTTCTATTTCTGATCTCTCATCGCTTTGACGATCTCTCTTGCTCTCTCTCTTGTCATTCTTCTCTCTCTCTCTTTCTCTCTCTATTCTCCTCTCTCTTCATCGCTACGGTTAACCCTTTAACACGAATGGAGTCTTTACGATCGTGTGTAGGAATTAAATGCCGGTGCTTTGCAATGTGTATGCGCTGAGATCCCTTTTCTATCTCACGGGTGGGGCACAATTCTGATTGCTCATTTCTATCATGATATCAAGATGATTCAAAGTATCATTAATAGTTAATAATGTGTTAATAATTAAACAATAAGCTCCTGTAGGCTATGACATTTCCTGTTTGGCCCAATTAGACCAGGCTCTGCCTTCCTGTGGCATAACTAGGAATCACTGTGCCCCCCATAAGAGGATGGGCCCCTTTGGCTCCCAGCACCCAGTCCCCCCCCCCTGCTCCCAAAGGAACATAGTAAAGAGTCATTTTTGTAAAGGTCAGGGCCAATTTACATTTAAGGAGGCTATAACCACAATGGCTTAGTGCCATAATACCCACCCTTCAACACAGGGCACACCCCCAAACCACACCCACTTTTACTTTAAAGGGAGAAAGACAATATTATGATGAAATATGAATGGCAAAATGTGACTGAACCTCTTGGGGAGTCCGATACATTGAAAAAGCAGATGGGGAGAATGATGGCCGCCCCTTTAATTACAAATGCCTCTAATCACACAATATACTGATCTCCTCACTGACATTGAACAGGCCAGATGTTTGCAGACGGTAATCAAGAGGAGCAATGTGCCTGCTGTTTGGTGAACAGGGGCTGCTGGGAGATGAGTGTCTTAGTGTGTATATCCCTTATAAACGGCTCAGCTGCGCAATGATTTTTCCCCCCTTTACATGAGGAAATGGCTCTGCGGGGAGTTAAAGTGACTGCGATTGGGAATATGTCTGTGAATGAATGGGATAAAATTGAGATTTCCTGCAGATAATTAGAGTGCAGCCCTGATGGAGTCCTTTCATCTGCAGCTCAATTCATCTTCCCTCTGTGCCTCTCGCCATGTGGACCAGCTGTCAGATCGCTCAGCGTTCCATACGCAGCCTAATTATCCGCAAAGCGCCAATCTGATGTTGTCCCCTTCATTCCCGCACGGGGCCAATATTGAGACTCTTTGTGCCACTAGAAAACTGCGCCAATACCCACACACACACACATTAAAACTGTGCTAAGGGTCTTCTTATATGAGGATCATGGTAGGTTTCAATAGTCACTTGCCCCTTTAAAGAGCCACACATGATTTTCATATCCCATGATATGACAGGTTTGTCTACTGAGAATGATTTCAAGCTACTGTTACTGTTTGAGCTGCCATGCTGATTTCTGTCCTAATAAAAACGAAGAAACACAATCATGGAATGTATAAGTGATAATATGCAACCTACAGTGTAATAAAACGGCTGTTCACACTAGACCAATGAACATCACAGGGACTCCCAGATATCCTTTTCAAAAAACGGACACAAATGCAACGCGTTTTAATGCTTTGTACCGCGTTTTCATGCATTTTAAATGCGTGCAGCAGGCGCTTTTAAATCAGACTGGAACGGAACGGGATACAATGCAGCAAGTGTGAACGATATTGTGAAATCTATGGAGTTTAACTGCGTTTGAAAAATGGTTACAAAATGATGTGGTGTGAACGAGCCCTAAGAATATTACACCACGAGGAGTTCCCTGACAATATAGAAGTACGAGGCTGCCTAGCCTTGTATTGTATAAGGGATAATGCGCCCCTTACAGTGTAATATAAGGATATTACGCCCAACGAGGAGTTCCCTGACCGAGGAGTTCCTGACTGACGTACGAGGCTGCCTAGCCTTGTATTGTATAAGGATAATGCGCCCCTTACAGGTTATATAGGATATTACGCCACGAGGGAGTTCCCTGACCATATAGAAGTACGAGGCTGCCTAGCCTTGTATTGTATAAGGGATAATGCGCCCTTACAGTGTAATATAGGATATTACGCCACCGAGGAGTTTCCCTGACCATATAGAAGTACGAGGCTGTCTAGCTGCCATTATAATTAAATTACAAATTCCATAGAGAAGCAATGAGCTTTTGAAAAGCCAGTCCCACACATTCCCTAGTAAAAGCAATAAGGGATTGGATATTGGATGTAATGTTTATATTATATATATAATATATATATATATATATATATATATATATATGTGCCATCATCAAAACAAAATCCCAGCTCCACCCACTAATTGTGGATGAGATACAAAGTAGTATATTTCTAGCCCCGCCCCCTCGCCTTTGAAAACGATACAAAGTAAATTTTCTGGTCCAACAACATCTGAATTAAATACAAACTATCTTTTAAAGCTCCGCCCAGGGGATAAAGGTGCACACAGAAACTTTACAGCGTTCTCAATATAAACAGTATATAGAAGGTATAGGGAGATCGCTCATGTCTGCCATACACCTCCTTTGTACAGGAGGCTGACCACAGCCAAGGGAAATATTCCGTCCATAAACGCCATTTCCGACTGGCAGTCCCGGAGAGAGAACAATCCTGCCAATGGTAATGACTATACCCAGCTGTACATAAAGTACAGGTGCAATACCGGCCGTAGACACCTAGCTTGAAAAACGCTTGGGAATATATTAGAGAGAGTACGGCCCAAAGGACAGATAGCGGATATTGTGAAGAACTCTCTCATTATTTCTTTTGTCTTAATTCGCCTTCCATTTGCTGGTGTCTCATGTATCATTTTTATACTTTATTATCAGTTTAATAAATGATTTCAAGGTTTTTTGAAACAGAGGATGAACGCCTACCTTCCACCTACACTTTCCCACCCACTCAGAAAACTGGTATGAATGACCAAGGGGAGGTCTCCATGGAAATCTGTTATTTTATGGCAAACGTGTACACCATTGTACTACAGGTTACTAACTAATCCAATTGTTATTAAACATACTTTCATCATTATAGTAAAAAAAACATAGTATGTCTTTATACCCACCCATAATGTCTGTATAACGTTACATGTAACATAGTATTGGAGGTTGTATAAAGAAAACTCCATCTAGTCCAACCTTTATACCCTACCCATAATGTCTGATAACAGTTAATATAAACATAGTATTGGAGGTTGTATAAAGACATACGCCATCTAGTCCAACCTTTATACCCTACCCATAATGTCTGTATAACAGTTACATAGTAACATAGTATTGGAGGTTGTAAAAGACATACGTCCATCTAGTCCCACCTTTATACCCTACCCATAATGTCTGTATAACAGTTAATAGTAACATAGTATTGGAGGTTGTATAAAGACATACGTCCATCTAGTCCAACTTATACCCTACCATAATGTCTGTATAACAGTTACAAGTAACATAGTATTGGAGGGTGTATAAAGACATACGTCCATCTAGTCACCCTTATACCTACCAATAATGTTATAACAGTTACATAGTAATTGTATTGGAGGTTGTATAAAGACATACTCCATCTAGTCCAACCTTTATACCTACCCATAATGTTCTGTATAAAGATTACATAGTAACATAGATTGTAGGTTGTATAAAGACATACGACCATCTACTCCAACCTTTATAACCCTACCCATAATGTCTGTATAACAGTTACATAGTAACATAGTATTGGAGGTTGTATAAAGACATACGTCCATCTATCCAACCTTTATACCCTACCCATAATGTCTGTATAACAGTTACATAGTAACATAGTTTGGAGGTTGTATAAAGACATACGTCCATCTAGTCCAACCTTTATACCCTACCATAAGTCTGTATAACAGTTACATAGTAACTAGTATTGGAGGTTGTATAAAAGAATACGTCATCTAGTCCAACCTTTATACCCTACCCATAATGTCTGTTAAACAGTTACAAAGAACATAGTATTGGAGGTTGTTAAAGACATACGTCCATCAGTCCAACCTTTATACCCTACCCATAATGTCTGTATAACAGTTACATAGAACATAGTATTGGAGGTTGTATAAAGACATACGTCCATCTAATCCAACCTTTACCCTACCCATATGTCTGTTATAAAGTACATAGTAACATAGTATTGGAGGTTGTATAAAGACACGTCCATCTAGTCCAACCCTTATACCCTACCCATTAATGTCTGTATAACAGTTACTACATAGAACATAGTATTGGAGGTTGTATAAAGACATACGTCCATCTAGTCCAACTTTATACCCTACCCATAATGTCTTATAACAGTTAATAGTAACATAGTATTGGAGGTTGATAAAGACATACGTCCATCTAGTCAACCTTTATACCCTACCCATAATGTCGTTATAACAGTTACATAGTAACATAGTATTGGAGGTTGTATAAAGACAAAGTCCATCTAGTCCAACCTTTTACCCTACCCATAATGTCTGTATAAAAGTTACTAGTAACATAGTATTGGAGGTTGTATAAAGACATACGTCATTAGTCCAACCTTTAACCCTACCCATAATGTCTGTATAACAGACATAGTAACATAGATTGGAGGTTGTAAAAAGAATCGTCCATCTAGTCCAACTTTTACCCTACCCTAATGTCGTATAAACAGTTACATAGAACATAGTATTGGAGGTTGTATAAAGACATACGTCCATCTAGTCCAACCTTTATACCCTACCCATAAGTCTGTATAACAGTTACATAGTAACATAGTATGGAGGTTGTATAAAGACATACGTCCATCTAGTCCAACCTTTATACCCTACCCATAATGTCTGTATAACAGTTACATAGTAACATAGTATTGGAGGTGTATTTTAAAGACATACGCCATCTGTCCAACCTTTATACCCTACCCATAATGTCTGTATAACAGTTATAGTAACATAGTATTGGAGGTTGTATAAAGAATACGCTCATCTAGTCCAACCTATTTTACCCTACCCATTATGTCTGTATAACAGTTACATAGAACATAGTATTGGGGTTGTATAAAGAATAGTCCATCTAGTCCAACCTTTATACCCTACCCATAATGTCTGTATAACAGTTACAAGTAACATAGTATTGGAGGTTTATAAAGACATACGTCATCTAGTCAACCTTTATACCCTACCCATAAGTCTGTATAACAGTTACATAGTAACATAGTATTGAGGTTGTATAAAGCATACGTCCATCTAGTCCAACCTTTATACCCTACCCATAAGTCTGTATAACAGTTACATAGTAACATAGTATTGGAGGTTGTATAAAGAATACGTCCATCTAGTCCAACCTTTATACCCTACCATTAGTCTGTATAACAGTTACATAGTAACATAGTATGGAGGTTGTATAAAGAGATACGTCCATCTAGTCCAACCTTTATACCCTACCCATAATGTCTGATAACAGTTACATAGTAACATAGTATTGGAGGTGTATAAAGACATAAGTCCATCTAGTCCAACCTTTATACCCTACCCATAATGTCTGTATAACAGTTACATAGTAACATAGTATTGGAGGTTGTATAAAGACATACGTCCATTAGTCCAACCTTTATACCCTACCCAATGTCTATAACAGTTACATAGTAACATAGTAGTATTGGAGGTTGTATAAAGACATACGTCCATCTAGTCCAACCTTTATACCCTACCCATAATGTCTGTATAACAGTTACATAGTAACATAGTATTGGAGGTGTATAAAAGACATACGTCCATCTAGTCCAACCTTTATACCCTACCCATATGTCTGTATAAAAGTTACATAATAACATAGTATTGGAGGTTGTATATAAGCATACGTCCATCTAGTCCAACCTTATACCCTACCCATAATGTCTGTATAACAGTACATAGTACAATAGTATTGGAGGTTTATAAAGACATACGTCCATCTAGTCCAACCTTATACCCTACCCATAATGTCTGTATAACAGTTACATAGTAACATAGTATTGGAGGTTGTATAAAGCATACGTCCATCTAGTCCAACCTTTATACCCTACCCATAATGTCTGTATAACAGTTACATAGTAACATAGTATTGGAGGTTGTATAAAGACTACGTCCATCTAGTCCAAAATTTATACCCCACCCATAATGTTGTTATAACAGTTACATAGTAAACTAGTAATTGGAGGTTTATAAAGAATACGTCCATCTAGTCCAACCTTTATACCCTACCCATAATGTTGTATAACAGTTACATAGTAACATAGTATTGGAGGTTGTATAAAGCATACGTCCATCTAGTCCAACCTTTATACCCTACCCATAATGTCTGTATAACAGTTACATAGTAACAATTGTTGGAGGTTGTATAAAGAATACGTCCATCTAGTCCAACCTTTATACCCTACCCATTGTCTGTATAACAGTTACATAGTAACATAGTATTGGAGGTGTATAAAGAATACGTCCATCGTCCAACCTTTATACCCTACCCATAATGTCTGTATAACAGTTACATAGAACATAGTATTGGAGGTTTATAAAGACATACGTCCATCTAGTCCAAACTTTATACCCTAACTATAATGTCTGTAAACAGTTACTAGTAACATAGTATTGGAGGTTGTATAAAGACATACGTCCATCTAGTCCAACCTTTAACCCTACCCATTATGTCTGTAAACAGTTACATAGTAACATAGTATGGAGGTTTATAAAGAGATACGTCCATCTAGTCCAACCTTTATACCCTACCCCTAATGTCTGTATAACAGTTACATAGTAACATAGTATTGGAGGTTGTATAAAGAATACGTCCCTCTAGTCCAACCTTTATACCCACCCATAATGTCTGTATAACAGTATATAGTAACATAGTATTGGAGGTTTTGTATAAAGACATACGTCATCTAGTCCAACCTTTATACCCTAACCATAAGTCTGTATAACAGTTTACATAGTAACATAGTATTGGAGGTTGTATAAAGAGATACGTCATCTAGTCCAACCTTTATACCCTACCCATTAGTCTGTATAACAGTTCATAGTAACATAGTATTGGAGGTTGTATAAAGACATACGTCCATCTAGTCCAACCTTTATACCCTACCCATATGTCTGTATAACAGTTACATAGTAACATAGTATTGGAGGTTGTATAAAAGACACGTCCATCTAGTCCAACCTTTATACCCTACCCATAATGTCTGTATAACAGTTACATAGTAACTAGTATTGGAGGTTGTATAAAGCATACGTCCATCTAGTCCAACCTTTATACCCTACCCATAATGTCTGTATAACAGTTACATAGTAACATAGTATTGGAGGTTGTATAAGAATACGTCCATCTAGTCCAACCTTTATACCCTACCCATAATGTCTGTATAACAGTTCATAGTAACATAGTATTGGAGGTTGTATAAAGACATACGTCCATCTAGTCCAACCTTTATACCCTACCCATTATGTATGTTAACAGTACATAGTAACATAGTATTGGAGGTGTATAAAGACATACGTCCATCTAGTCCAACCTTTATACCTACCCATAATGTCTGTATAACAGGTACATAGTAAAACTAGTATTGGAGGTTGTATAAAGACATACGTCCATCTAGTCCAACCTTTATACCCTACCCATAATGTCTGTATAACAGTTACATAGTAACATAGTATTGGAGGTTGTATAAAGCATGATCCATCTAGTCCAACCTTTATACCTACCCATAATGTCTGTATAACAGTTACATAGTAACATAGTATGGAGGTTGTAAAGACATACGTCCATCTAGTCCAACTTTATACTACCCATAATGTCTGTATACAGTTACATAGTAACATAGTATTGGAGGTTGTATAAGACATCACATAGCTTTATCCAACCTTCCAAAAAACTATGACATGGACGTGTATACGACCATTACGGGGTCGGGTATAAAGGTTGAGGACTAGATGGAGTATGTCTTTATACAACCTCCAATACTATGTTACTATGTAATGTATACAGACATTATGGGTAGGGTATAAAGGTATGGACTAGAATGGACGTTATGTCTTTACAACCTCCAATACTATGTTACTATGTAACTGGTTATACAGACATATGGGTAGGTATAAAGGTTGGATAGGATGGACGTATGTGCTTTATACACCTCCATTACTGTTACTATGTAACGTTATACAGACATGAATGGGTAGGTATAAAGGTTGGACTAGGATGGACGTATGTCTTTATACAACCTCAATACTGTTACTATGTAACTGTATAAGACATTATGGGTGGATAATAAGGTTGGACTAGATGGACGTATAGCTGTTATACACACCTCCATACTATGTACTAGACTTATACAGACATTATGGGTAGGGTATAAGTTGGACTAGATGGACGTATTCTTTATACAACCCGCCATATATGTTACTATTGTAACTGTTATACCGACATTATGGGTAGGTATAAAGGTGGACTAGATGGACGTATGTCTTTATACAACCTCCATACTAATGTTACTATGAATGTTATAAGAACATATGGGTAGGTATAAAGGTTGGACTAGATGGACGTATTCTTTATACAACCTCCAATACATATGTACTATGAACTGTATACCGACTATGGGTAGGTAAAGGTTGGACTAGATGGACGTAGTGTTATACAACCTCCCACTATAGTACTATTAAACTGTATACAGACATAAGGGTAGGGTATAAAGGTTGGACTAGATGGACGTATCTCTTATACAACCTCCAATACTATGTTTACTATGTAACTGTTATAAGACCATTATGGGTAGGATAAAGGTTGGACTAGATGGACGTATCTCTTATACAACTCCAATACTATGTTACTATTAACTGTTATACAGACATAATGGGTAGGGATAAAGGTTGGACTAGATGGGACGTAGTCTTTATACAACCTCCCAATACTATGTTTACTATGTAACTGGTATACAGACATTATGGGTAGGGTATAAAGGTTGGACTAGATGGACGTTGCTTATACAACTCCAAACTATGTACTATGTAATGTATACAGACATTAGGGAGGGTATAAAGGTTGGACTAGATGGACGTATCTCTTTATACAACCTCCAAATACTATGTTACTATGTAACTGTTATACAGACAATATGGTAGGGTATAAAGGTTGGACTAGAGGGACGTATTCTTTATACAACCTCCAATAACATGTTACTATGTAACTGTTATACAGACACATAGGGTAGGGTATAAAGGTTGGACCTAGATGGACGTATGCTTTTACAACCTCCACTAGTTACTATGTAACTGTATACAGACATATGGGTAGGGTATAAAGGTTGGACTAGATGGACGTAGTCTTATATAACTCCAATACTATGTTACTAGGTAACTGTTATACAGACATTATGGGTAGGGATAAAGTTGGACTAGATGGGACGTATGCTTTATACAACCTCCAATTACTATGTATATGTAAACTGTATACAGACCAATTATGGGTAGGGTAATAAAGGTGGACTAGATGGACGTATGCTTTATAAACCTCCAATACTCATGTTACTATGTAACTGATTACCCAGACATATGGGTAGGGTATAAAGGTTGGACTAGAGGGCGTATCTTTAATAACCTCCATACTATGTTACTATGTAACTGTATACAGACCTATGGTAGGGTAAAAGGTTGGACTAGATGGACGTATTTCTTTATACAAACCTCCAATACTATGTATCTAGTGAACTGTTATACAGACATATAGGGTAGGGTATAAAGGTTGGACTAGATGGACGTATATCTTTATACAACCTCCAATACTATGTTACTAGGCATGTTATACAGACATTATGGGTAGGGTAAAGGTGGACTAGATGGACGTATGTCTTTATAAACCTCCATACTATGTTACTATGTAACTGTTATACAGACATTATGGGTAGGGTATAAAGGTTGGACTAGATGGGCGTATGTCTTTATACAACCTTCCAATATATGATATACTAGTTAACTGTATACAGACATTATGGGTAGGGTTAAGGTGGACTAGATGGACGTATGTTTTATATAACCTCCAAATAAGATGTTACTATGTAAATGTTATACCGAATTATGGGTGTAGGTATAAAGGTTGCACTAGATGGACGTATCTCTTTATACAACCTCCAATATATGTTACTATGTAACTGTTATACAGACATAAGGTAGGGTATAAAGGTGGACTAGATGGCTATATCTTTATACACCCTCCAATAATATGTTACTATGTAACTGTTATACAGAATTATGGGTAGGGTATAAAGGTTGGACTAGATGGACGTATGCTTTATACAACCTCCAATACTATGTTCTATGTAACTGTTTACAGACATTATGGGTAGGGTATAAAGGTTGGACTAGATGGACGTAGTCTTTTATCAACCTCCAATACTATGTTACTAGTAACTGTTATACAGACATTATGGGTAGGGTATAAAGGTTGGACTAGATGGACCTATTCTTATACAAACTCCAATACTATGTATCTAGTAACTTTATACAGACATATGGGTAGGGTATAAAGGTTGGACTAGATGGACAGATCTTTTACAACCTCCAATACTAGTTACTATGTAACTGTACAGACTTATGGGAAGGGTATAAAGGTTGGACTAGATGGACGTAGTCTTTATACAAACCTCCAATACTATGTTCTATATAACGCTGTTATACAGACATTATGGGTAGGGTATAAAGGTTGGACTAGATGGAGTATGTCTTTATACAACCTCCAATACTATGTACATGTAACTGTTATACAGACATTAGGGTAGGGTTAAAGGATTGGACTATGATGGACGTAATGTCCTTGTAGGATCAACTCTCCACAATACTAGTTTTATGTAACTGTATACGACATTTACGGGTAGGGTATAAAGGTTGGACTGATGGACGTATCTTATACACCTCCAATACTATGTTACTATGTAACTGTTATACAGACATTATGGTAGGGTATAAAGGGGGAGCTAGATGACGATTTTATACAACTCCAATACATGTTACTATGTAACTTTATACAGACATTATGGGTAGGGTGATAAAGTTGGAATAGATGGACGATTTTCTTATACAACCTCCAATACTATGACTAGAGTAACGTTATACAGACATTATGGGTAGGGTATAAAGGTTGACTCGATGGACGTATGTCTTTATCAACCTCCAATATATGTACTATTAACTGTTATACAGACATATGGGTAGGGTATAAAGGTTGGACCTAGATGGAACATTGTCTTTATACAACTCCAATACTATGTTACTATTGTAACTGTTATACAGACATTTATGGGTAGGGTATAAAGGTTGGACTAGATGACGTAGGTCTTTATAAACCTCCAATACTATGTACTATGTGCTTTATACAGACATTATGGGTAGGGTATAAGGTTGGATAGATGGTATGTCTTTATACAAACCTCCAATACTATGTTTACTATTTTATGTAACTGTATATACAGACATTAGGGTAGGGTATAAAGGTTGGACTAGATGGACGTATGTCTTTATACAACCTCCAAATACTAGTTTATGGTAACTGTTATACAGACATTATGGGTAGGGTATAAAGGTGGACTAGATGGACAGTATGTCTTTATACAACCTCCAATACTATGTTACTATGTAACTGTTATACAGAACATTATGGGTAGGGTATAAAGGTTGGACTAGATGGACGTATGTCTTATACAACCTCCAATACTATGTTACTAGTAACTGTTATACAGACATTATGGGTAGGGTATAAAGGTTGGACTAGATGGACGTATGTTTATACAACCCCAATACTATGTTACTATGTAACTGTTATAACAGACATTATGGGTGGTATAAAGGTTGGACTAGATGGACGTTGTCTTTATACAACTCCAATACTATGTTACCAGATGTAACTTATACGACATTATGGAGGGTATAAAGGTTGGACTAGATAGGATGTATGCTTGATAAAGTATAAAGACATACCATGTTACTATAATGATGAAAGTAGTGTTATAACAATTGGATTAGTTAGTACCTGTAGTACAATGATGTACATCGTTTGCCATAAAATACAGATTTCCATGGAGACCTTCCCCCATTGGTCATTCATACCAGTTTCTGAGTGGGTGGAGGAAATGTGTAGGTGGAAGGTAGGCGTTCAATCCTCTGTTTCAAAATAACCTTGAAATCATATTATTAAACTGATAATAAAGTATAAAAATGATACATGAGACAACCAGCAAATGGAAGGCGAATTAAGACAAAAGAAATAATAGAGAGAGTTCTTCACAATATTCCGCTATCTGTCCTTTGGGCCGTACTCTCTCTAATATATTCCCAAGCGTTTTTCAAGCCTAGTGTCTACGGCCGGTATTGCACAATGTACTTTATGTACAGCTGGGTATAGTCATTACCATTGGCAGGATTGTTCCTTCTTCGGGACTGTGCCAGTCGGAAATGGCGGTTATGGACGGAATATTTCCCTTGGCTGTGGTCAGCCTCCTGTACAAAGGAGGTGTATGGCAGACATGAGCGATCTCCCTATACCTTCTATATACTGTTTATATTGAGAACGCTGTAAAGGTTCTGTGTGCACCTTTATCCCCTGGGCGGAGCTTTAAAAGATAGTTTGTATTTAATTCAGAGTTGGTTGGACCAGAAAATTTACTTTGTATCGTTTTCAAAGGCAGGGGGCGGGGCTAGAAATATACTTTGTATCTCATCCACAATTAGTGGGTGGAGCTGGGATTTTGTTTTGATTGATGGCACATTATTATATATATATATATATATATATATATATATATATATATATAAACAGTACATCCAATATCCAATCCCTTATTGCTTTTACTAGGGAATGGTGGGACTGGCTTTTCAAAAGCTCATTGCTTCTCTATGGAATTTGT
>JAACNH010000223.1:269430-271930 GCA_019447015.1 Hymenochirus boettgeri
AGACTGGATTAGGGGACCAATGCAAAGTACTCGTTGCATGGTATGTATGGTAGACTGGATTAGGGGACCAATGAAAGACCGGTGCAGTGAGTACTGTATGGTAGACTGGATTAGGGGACCAATGAAAAGACTCGTGCAGTGAGTAACTGTATGGATAGACTGGATTAGGGGATCAATATAAGACTCAGTGCAGTGAGTACTGTGTTATACTGGATTAGGGGACCAATAAAGACTCAGTGCAGTGAGTACTGTATGTTAGACTGGATTAGGGGACCAATGAAAGACTCAATGCAGTGAGTATGTATGTTTAGACTGGATTAGGGGACCAATGAAAAGACTCAGTGCAGTGAGTACTGTATGTTAGACTGGATTAGGGGCCCATGAAAAGACTCAGTTGCAGTGGTACTGTATGTTGAAACTGGATTAGGGGACCAATGAAAAGACTCAGTGCAGTGAGTACTGTATGTTAGACTGGATTAGGGGACCAATGAAAGACTCAGTGCAGTGAGTACTGTATTTTAGACTGGTTGAGGGGCCCAATGAAAAGACTCGGTGCAGTGATGTACTGTATTGTAGACTGGATTAGGGGACCAATGAAGACTCGTGCAGTGAGTACTGTATGGTAGACTGGATTAGGGCCAATGAAAAGACCCAGTGCAGTGAGTACTGTATGTTAGACTGGATTAGGGGACCAATGAAAAGACTCAGTGCAGTGAGTACTGTATGTTAGACTGGATTAGGGGACCTATGAAAAGACTCAGTGCAGTGAGTACTGTATGTTAGACTGGATTAGGGGACCAATGAAAAGACTCAGTGCAGTGAGTACTGTATGGTAGACTGGACTAGGGGACCAATGAAAAGACTCAGTGCAGTGAGTACTGTATGTTAGACTGGATTAGGGGACCATGAAAAGACTCAGTGCATGAGTCTGTATGTTAGACTGGATTAGGGGACCAATGAAAGACTCAGTGCAGTGAGTACTGTATGTTAGACTGGATTAGGGACCAATGAAAAGACTCAGTGCAGTGAGTACTGTATGGTAGACTGGATTAGGGGACCAATGAAAAGACTCAGTGCAGTGAGTACTGTATGTTAGACTGGATTAGGGGACCAATGAAAAGACTCAGTGCAGTGAGTACTGTATGGTAGACTGGATTAGGGGACCAATGAAAAGACTCAGTGCAGTGAGTACTGTATGTAGACTAATTAGGGACCAATGAAAAGACTCAGTGCAGTGAGTACTGTATGGTAGACTGGATTGGGGACCAGAAAAGACTCAGTGCAGTGAGTACTGTATGGTAGACTGGATTAGGGGACCATGAAAAGACTCAGTGCAGTGAGTACTGTATGGTAGACTGGATTAGGGGCCAATGAAAAGACTCAGTGCAGTGAGTACTGTATTAGACTGATTAGGGGACCAATGAAAAGACCAGTGCAGTGAGTACTGTATGTTAGACTGGATTAGGGGACCAATGAAAAGACTCGCGCAGTGAGTACTGTATGTTAGACTGGATTAGGGGACCAATGAAAGACTTCGCTGCAGTGAGTACTGTATGTTGACTGATTAGGGACCAATGAAAGACTCGGCGCAGTGAGTACTGTATGTTAGACTGGATTAGGGGACCAATGAAAAGACTCGGCGCAGTGAGTACTGTATGTTAGACTGGATTAGGGGACCAATGAAAAGACTCAGCGCAGTGAGTACTGTATGTTAGACGGATTAGGGGACCAATGAAAGACTCAGCGCAGTGAGTACTGTATGTTAGACTGGATTAGGGGACCAATGAAAAGACTCAGCGCAGTGAGTACTGTATGTTAGACTGGATTAGGGGACCAATGAAAAGACTCGGCGCAGTGAGTACTGTATGTTAGACTGGATTAGGGGACCAATGAAAAGACTCGGTGCAGTGAGTACTATATGTTAGACTGGATTAGGGGACCAATGAAAAGACTCGTGCAGGGAGTACTGTATGTTAACTGGATTAGGGGACCAATGAAAAGACTCAGTGCAGTGGAGTACTGTATGGTAGACTGGATTAGGGGACCAATGAAAAGACTCAGTGCAGTGAGTACTGTATGTTAGTGGATTAGGGGACCAATGAAAACTCAGTGCATTGAGTACTGTATGTTAGACTGGATAGCGGACCAATGAAAGACTCAGCGCAGTGAGTACTGTATGTTAGACTGGATTAGGGGACCAATGAAAGACTCAGCGCAGTGAGTACTGTATGTTAGACTGGATAGGGGACCAATGAAAAGACTCAGCGCAGTGAGTACTGTTGGTAGACTGGATGTAGGGCCAATGAAAAGACTCAGCGCGTGAGTACTGTATGTTAGACTGGATTAGGGACCAATGAAAAGACTCAGCGCAGTGAGTACTGTATGTTAGACTGGATTAGGGGACCAATGAAAAACCTCACGCAGTGAGTACTGTATGTGACTGTTAGGGGACCAATGAAAAGACTCAGCGCAGTGAGTACTGTATGTTAGACTGGATTAG
>JAACNH010000223.1:276930-310657 GCA_019447015.1 Hymenochirus boettgeri
GAATACAGCCCGTCTCTCTCCATTGCTATTAAATCCCCTCAAAGGGATGAAATAGATTATTGAGTGATCTTTCTTATTATGCAAATTAGGGGAGGAAAGACTTCTGGGTAATTGATTCCATGGCAGCCCTTATGTAAATGCCATGTGTTCTACTAGACTTTAGCAGCATTGCTGGACACAGTACCAGAGTGATCACGGTGGACAAGTACAATGTTCCATAGGCCTCTGGTCTGTATAGTAAAGCTCCATCCTATAGACGTGACCAAAGGATGTTGGACCTAATTTGGTAAAACCGATTTCCCCTCTATATGACCCCCACATTGGCGGTGAACACTGGAGCTTGATTTTCTGTCGCTAAGTAACACAGAATCAGATGACAGGTTAACAAGCCCCCATTAAACCATCCTTAGCCCCCCACGCAGTGACTTAGCCCCCCTGTGTGATTGTACCAGTTGACGGGATTATTGCAGGGTCTGTGTTAAATTGCCCCCATGCTAATTACGCTTCCTCTTTGTCTTTCAGCTTCGGGCCAACACTGAACTGCCATCCCCCAACCAACCCTCCCCAGATGAACAGAAAGGTAAGTGACGTATGTGGGAGCACTGGGAGCCCTTAACCCTTTCAGAGCCTCTAGTATAATGGGGAATCCAATGTTAAAATGTCTTTATAAAAAGAGATTCACCATTCACTAAAAATTTTAGTTCTCGGGCTTTAAAGGTAAAATATTAGAATAATCGTTTCCTTTGGATGGGAGATTGACGAATGGAATTACAGTTCTAGGGGAACCAGCTCCACTCCATTCGGACATTTAGGGCCATATTCACTTACCGATATCATAGGCTATGGTATAAGTATGGCCATGATCGTACACGTCTGAGCGTATAAAGCCATGCAGTAGAAAACTTAATGGTGTTACATTGACGATCTTCCATTATGATTGTAATCAATGGTTTCTATAGCATGGTAACTTAAGCTGGGTACACACAGTAACGATAAAGCCCCGATACCGTCGGATCCGACGGTATCGGGGCTTTATCGTTACTGTGTGTACGTTCGTTTCCCCGAACGAGCGCGCGGCCGCGAACGATCGGTTCGCCGTACGCTCGTTCGGAGGCCGAAAATTTCCATTGGCCGCGCTAGACTCCTATAGGGAGTCTAGCGCGGCCGATGGAAACACCAGTCCCGAGCGTTCTCCCTATAGGGAGAACGCTCGGGACTGTGTGTATGCAGATCTTTGAAAGATGGCAGACAGGATCTTGCAGATCCTGTCTGTCATCTTTCAGAAATCTGTACTGTGTGTACCTAGCTTTACTGTAAATGGCTCTGGGACCCGGGAAATGGTCCGGAGAACACGACCCGCAGGAAGAACAGAAAAAAAACAGAAGTAGCGCACACGCATGCTACTTCCGGTTTTTCACTGGACGTTTTAGGTAATCCTCCATATGGCCGAATTCAAGAGCTGCTGTACCACGAGGCAGAGTGAGCTTTTTGGCTCAGGCAGCACCCCTGTCACTCAGAGGAGAGGCGCCTGGCAGCATCAGCAGAAAACAAAAAAAAGTCTGCTTACACAGTGGGCAGACTTGCATGTAGCAGTCACGCAGTGGGCAGACTTGCATGTAGCAGTCACACAGTGGGCAGACTTGCATGTAGCAGTCACGCAGTGGGCAGACTTGCATTAGCGTCACACAGTTGGCACCTTGCATGTAGCAATCACTCCAGTGGGCAGACTTGCATGTAGCAGTCACGCAGTGGGCAGACTTGCATGTAGCAGTCACACAGTGGGCAGACTTGCATGTAGCAGTCACGCAGTGGGCAGACTTGCATGTAGCAGTCACACAGTGGACAGACTTGCATGTACCAGGCTTTGGGCGCCACAGGAAAATGTAGGGATGACTTGAAAAGTTTGGCTCAGGTGCCAAAAGGTCTAGAAGCCCCCTTGCCTGGGGGACCCCTTAAGCCCCAAAAGGCACTTGTCAGTACCACAATAGCCCTTCCAAGGGCCACAAGGGGACTTATAAGTGCTGGAGAGGTGGGTCCCAGTTCGAGCTGCCTGACCCCTTAACCCAAGGGCCACAAGGGCACTTATAATTGATGAGAAGGGGGGTCCCGGTTTCGTGCTGCGGGGCCCCTTAAGCCCCAAAAGGCCCTTCTAAGGGCCACAATGGTTCTTCTAAGGACCCAGGTTGAGCTGTAGGACCCCCGAATGCCGAACATTCTCGAATTCGGCTGTTTCAAGGAATAACGAACGGCCGAAAACACTCGAGCGTACGGAAATGCTTGAACGTTGGAGGATTTTCGAAAATTTCCGAATGGGGTTCAGAAAAAATTCGGGAAGCGGAATTATGGAAATTCCATGAGATGAAACATGTAACATGAGGAAAGAGGTCCCTGCCCCCAAGAGCTTACAATCTAATTAGGTGGGTAACATCCAGATACATAGGGAAGGTTGGAAGTGCCATAGTAATAACTGGTGCAGTGTGAACAGTCCTGTGCTCGGAGAGATAGGATGAGAGGTGAGATTTAAACTTATTGAGGTTTCTTGGCGAATATTTAACATCGCTGGTGTAGCCAATAGAATTTCTCATCCCCCTGATAGTGTTTCCAATAAAGTGATAGATTATAGACACAACGCACATTTAGGGCTAGGCCACACTAGCTCGTTTTCCGCAGATTTGCGCACGCGGTTGCGCCCGCAATTTTCGCTAAAATGGAAATCGCGGGAACGCAAAAATTCCCGCGATTTCCGATGCGCATGCGATTGCGCGTCCGTTCGCGTTTTGGTAACGCATGCGTTCACCATTTTTTTCGCCTTTTTGCGTTATGGAAACGCATGCATTAACGCACCAAAAATGGTGAACGCATGCGTTACCAAAACGCGAACGGACGCACAATCGCATCGGAAATCGCGGGAATTTTCATTTTCCCGCGATTTTCATTTTAGCGAAAATGCGAACGCGAAACGCGTGCGTAAACCCGCAAAAACGCGCTAGTGTGGCCTAGCCCTAAGGGATGGTTCCAGTGCTATGGGACATCCAGTTATTTAGCAGTAGAGATGGGCTATTGCTTGTCAGTCTACATGGACCGAGCGCTGTCCCAGTTATTGAATTCGGCTATCACTAAACTTTCCTTCCTCCCAAGGTCTGACCTTGTGACCAGTAAAATCTCCTATAAGAAGATTCTGGGGGATTAAACTGCGTTGGCACTAATGACCTTTCCATTAGATAAGTGGGATCTTCTATGGGGCTGAGATAAGGTTATTATCAGACGGTGAGATGGGAAATAAATGGGATTAAAAAGAAACAAACTCTGCATTTACTGTGATCGCCTTATAAACAGGTGTCGCTGTGTTCGTGTTTCCTGGGGGTCATTCACTGGGAGTGCGATAATCGTTCGCTGGTGAACTAGTAAACTCTGTACGTGTGGAAATATAGTGGACAAAGTGACTTTTCCCCTTTAACATTCGTATTGCCTTGGGAGGTAGGAGTAACCCGAGTTTCGAGCCGTCAAACAGACACGGACTGGTCTGCCGCTTGCCGCCCAGACTGTCCACCCCACTCTCTTCGCATGCGCAACTGTGTTAGAGATGGGAGAAGAGTCCAATCGGGGACTGGGACACGAGCAGGAGAGATGTGAGGCCTGTTTGACAGCTCACTGGTTGGATTATGTGGCAGAATAGGAGGTAGGAGTATTGTCTTCTACCTCCCATGGCAAAAGACAATTTAAAGAGGAAAATTCGTTTTGGGCACATTTCATGGCTTTTAGTGACTGTTGGTTGATATTCTCGGAATATTCTATTGCCAGTTGTACAGTACATGGCCGTGGTGACGTTTTATGACTGATAGTTTTCCATTTCCTTCCAATAGACAAGGCGGGAAACTCTGATAAAGTGGAAGAGGAAATCGACATCGACCTGAATGCCCCAGAGACGGAGAAAGCGGCTTTGGCCATTCAGAGCAAGTTCCGGCGATTCCAAAAGAAAAAGACTGACCCCAGCCCTTGATCGGAAATGTCGACCCCCCCCGACCAATACACTGCCCCGTACGAACCCAACTGTGAGGCAACCCATTAACCTCACTCCCTCAGGGCAGGATGAATGTGGGCAGAGTTGCCCCGTACACACCCCCTCTCCCCATAATGAATGCCTATCCCCTGGCCTGACCAACCCTAGAGTACGTCCGCCATATTGTAGACACCAATCTCTCCCACACACATAGCCAAGTTCAACCAGCCAACAAAATGGCGTCCGTTCTGCAACAAAGAGGATTGTCCACCCGTACACGAGGATTCAACGAATTGTTTTTAAATATAAATTAGTAACATTGTCCCCATCGCATGGTCCAATCCGTAGTAGACGCCATGAATCCCCCTTCCGTCACAATAACGGCCTGTCTGTATATAGCTGCTGTATTCTGACTGAAGATATATAATTACTGTAATTAGCTTCCGTAAGGTTGATCGGGACCTTGCCCAATCGTTTATTTCACTGATTTCACCCAAGGGAACACTAATTGTAGGATTTAGATATGTCGCTTTGTCACACAGGGCGGGCAACCAATCAAATCTCTTATTCATTTTTTGTTTTTTTAAGACGCCTCCTACACGTTACAAAGCGTGGATGAGCGCCACCTGGTGGAATTGTAGTTTGAAAGTTTGTGCTCTGTCCCGTTAACTCAAAACGCGATGGATCAGGCCGAATGGACAACAGATACAATAACATGACAATCTGTAAATAAAGGAACTGGACATTGCGACGGATTTTGCATTAAAGGGGAAGTTCAGCACAAATACATATACTTAAGGGAGTATTTTCTTATTTCAATGGATTCATCCTTAAACATTCCAGCCCATTAGATGTGCTGTAGTGTATCGCTCTCTCACAGATGCTATGTCAACTCTGTTTTTTTTATTACTGATTTTTTCCATATTGCAATTAAAGGGACGGACCCCCTTCTGTATAGTCTCAATATATGTAGATAGATACTGAGACTTTACATGCATTCATTTTATAATTGCTGGTGTATCCTATTACATGCATTCATTTGCTGCTTTTTATAAATATACCCTATTTCAGAAATCTCAACCCTTAATTCCTTTGCTGTGACCTTACTGCCACCTAGTGATGACTTGATGCTATAGCATATAGCACAGATCGCTATAGTATAAAGCACAGATTTCCAGTGATATAACTACAACGCAGGATGTGTTCATCTCAAAAATGTAACATTGATTTTCTTAAAAGATATTTCTTCTGCTTTCCTTAATTATTTAACATGATTCGACCTCATCGTTTTCAATCGTTTGAACAGAAATGCCAATAATTAGAAATAAAAGACCAATTAAAAGTTGTGTTACATAAGTACAGGGGACGCGTCGGAGAACTGACCCTTTTAAAGAGTTAACTTTTGAATCAATCCTTTTACCTGCAATCGCTATTTTACGACAATGGGTATTAAATAATTAGCACGCCATTTGTAAAATTACGATTATCGTTAATTTACCTTGGCGGAATTTTTTGACTACAGCATAATAAAATTACGCCAGTGGTAGTCAATAGACCCATATATTACATTTGATACCGGGGTCGTTAAATACCGCAAAGGTCGTGTATTACCTTTCTCCATGGAATGAGGAATTGAACTGCTATATTTTTAACCTTAGAACTGATATCTTGTAGCTGAAAATAAAAGTGTTTGAGGGCAATGCTCCTCCCTTTCTTCCCAAGCTCCTCTGCTTCCGGTAACACCTCCTGTACCCCAAATCTTTAGTTGTAAACAGACCCATAGACCACAATGCGGCTTACATCACCAGCAGCAAAGGACCATGGGAAATGTAATATCTAACAGTTTGGGTTACGTGGACAATTATCTGTGCCTAATATATTATTAGATTTGAAGCTGCTTTAAAAGTTTACATCATAACTTCCCCTTTGGGGCGACTTGTTAATCCTGGTGCCCCCAGAAGGTGGAAGATTGGAGCCAATAGAATCCATAAGTTCAAGGCTGCATGGTCTCCAATGATGTTCTACAAGGTATTTGGACTATGAATGAGAAATGAGAATCCCCTCCCCCTGATTATAAACTGACAATAAACCGTTCCATTCCCTTGGAAAGATTTTTTGCATGTTTTTACATAATAAAACCATTTCAAAAACCTAAACATTGAAAGACTTTCTTTCCTGATTCTGGAATTTAAAATACAACCTGGGCTTATGTACGGCGTAGGGAGCTGCCATACCAAATGTCAACAAAATCCTTTTTACCCACCTATATTTATATTTATACATATGGGTGGGAGCTGCCATATTGTTTCCCTTAGACAGTACAGTATGAGGGTATAGCTTATTGTGTGTACAGAACATTCCTTCTCTGTATATTTATACATATGGGTTGGAGCTGCCATATTTTTTCCCTTAGACAGTACAGTATGAGGGTATAGCTTATTGTATGTACAGAACATTCCTTCTCTGTATATTTATACATATGGGTGGGAGCTGCCATATTGTTTCCCTTAGACAGTACAGTATGAGGGTATAGCTTATTGTATGTACAGAACATTCCTCTGTATATTTATATTTATACATATGGGTGGGAGCTGCCATAGTGTTTCCCTTAGACAGTATTGTATGAGGGTATAGCTTATCGTGTGTACAGAACATATTGCAACCTCTGAACATCAAGTGTGGTTTCTAAGCTATGAACAGGCTGTAATAATAATAATTAATAGTAATTATAAATAATAATAAATAATAACCAGGTTTATAAACATGTTAATATTTAATTACACGGAACCAGTAGACAAGAAATAAAGAGTCTTTGTTTTACAGATTCCAAACCAAGGAACGTCATTATGTTTCAGTTACTTGGCCAACAGACGCGCAATGTAGCACCAAAAGGATAGAAGACACATTTATCACAGATAAAATCCTATTGGATATTAAACATTGATTCGGACTTTTCGTTGCCTGCAGAGAACTGGAGAATAACCGAGGAATCGGAGAAGAATAAAGTGATGATCTCTCACTCTGGTGCCCTTGGCTCTTGTTAAAGGTCGTGATGGGTGAGACTCTTTACATCATGGGATCTGGGGCCTTTTCCCTTGTTGGCCTCTGTTTAATCTCATTGGTGGATGGAATCCCTAATTTATTTCAATGGAGGTTAACAGAGGCCAAGTGGGGTCTCTTCTTTTTCAGGGAGAGAAGAGGCTTCCAAGTGTAGAAATATTGCCCTGGAGAGAGGCGGTGAAGGCGATATTTGTACATACTCTACATTACGTAGGTTATGGGTTGGACATAGAATCTTATTCCAGTGCAGGGGTATAAAACCTTGTTAAACATATTAAATTGGGTTTTATTGGTAGTTTAATCAGTCAGTACAGACCTTATGTTGGGTTGGTCATTTTAAGTTAGTTCGGTCTAGATATCAACCCTGGCAAGATCTTATATCCACCCAATAATTAAGGCCACAATTCCCAGAATGCTTAGAGACCCCCGAATGATGAATCTCGTTTTCGAAACAAACTTTTTTTTTTATTCTTCGGGAAACTGGCGGTTTCTTTATATAAAAAGTCGCAATATTTGGAAAATTCCGAATTCAATTGGGTTTGATTCGGATTTTCAGTAATTTAATCTGCGAAACTGCCGTCGGAAGGGAACTCGCCAGGGATTCCGCATTGGAGAGCTAATAGCAGATGGCGGGTGATTGGTATTTGCGATCCCGGCAGGCAGGGAATTACAAACTCGCCTCCTTTTATTTTTAGTGGTGTAGCCCCAATTAAATCTATAGGATATCCCCTGGTTATAAAGACAGGTCTAATATAAGGAACACTGAGCTGTGAGATTATAAGGAAATAAAACAACTTCTTGTTCCCATATGTTAGATGATCTTGGAACTATAATCACATAGATCTACTTTATAGAGAATTGCAGGACCTGATAGATTAATTGTCCCGGTATTCCATAAGGGTTCCGTAATGAATTCTTGGTTTTTTCGGGAATGTTCTTGCTAGTTTCCCGCAGGGAAAGGTACGGGATGGTCAACGTTGGACACAATAATGGGTTACTGAAGGCGATAGCCGCACCGTAGGAACAATGGGGATTTGGAAGAATCAGGAGGTAGGGATTAGCACAGTATTTCCCTGAAAGGGCCCAACAGGGAAATAATAAACTTTGACCATTCATTTCATTGCTGGAAATAGAAATTCTGAGCCAAAGTTCATAAAATACAGTGCACGCTAACTGAGAATTTTGTAGTTTTGCAACAGTGCAGTAAACCATTGCAAGCAATGAGATGAGGGCTTTCATTCACCTGATGCATTCAGAATGATGAAAGCACACATCTGATTGGTTGGCGTAGGTCGCTGATGAAATGATACCAGATGTCTGATTGGTTACTTCTGGTTAAAGGTCATACAACTTCCAAATCCCCAATGTTCCAAGATTGTATTAGGTTTGTTTCTCGGAGTCACTTTTGATTAAATTCTTTAAGGCGTTTTTGAGACTGGTTTTGCTAGGAGACTTTACAGCGGCTCTGTAGGGCTGATCCCCTTCTTGGTCCCCCCTCATCTCCATCTCAATGGTGTAGATCAACTTGGAGCTTCGGGGGGATTCCTCTGCCTTCTGGGTACCTTCCCTGCCTGCTAATTGCTATTTTCTCTCCACATTTCCCTTCTTCTTATCACTGGATTTCCTGGCTTGGTCGAGCACAGATTGGAGGATCGGAACCTGGAAAGGGTAAAATGAAATCGATTTAATCCTTATCACTACTCCATATAATGGGGGGCAGGGCTTATAGGCAGGGGCAGGGCTTATAGGCAGGGGTGTGACCCTCCACAATCAGCTGTTTTAACAGCTTATCTTGCATATGAAGGAAACATGCGCGATCAACTGTTTTTAAACAGGTAACGGGCTTGTGGCAGGCCCTCCTACTGTCGCCCCCCCCCCCCCCCCCGCGACTGTTAATGGGTCCAGGGACTGTTTTACACTCCGATGAGTCCAATCACAGCTTACCTGTTTGCTGCTACGTTTGGAGGATTCTTTGATTTTGTACAGTTTTCCCCTTTCCAGGATACTGGAAACAGAACATTAGAATTCATGTTAGATTTGCATTGCATGCTGGGAGAGAGGAATTAAAGGTTAATTAAAGCTAAAATATAAATAAGCCTTTATGGATTCTATTATTTGTAACTTAAAGCTAGCTGTCTTTTTTACCTTTCAGATAAGCAGCGTTGTGGAGATATTATCTGTTTAATTCTGTAGATTTCTGCAGCCTGCCTATTATGCTTTGAAATACTTGCACATGCACAGTAAATTATCTAGCCCCTCCCTCTTCCCCCTGCCAGAGCTGTCAATCCTGAACACAGAGGGAGGAGCTTAATTTTTACAGGTGTCCCATAAACTATTTAATTCAATTAACGATTGGTAAAGGATTCTGATTAAGGAAAACAAGAAGAAACAAATCAATGCACGAGCCAATACGATGCTGCAATATCTAACAAATATCCTGCTTTCAGGTACCATCTTGGGGTGGGTTAAAATAGGTTTGGGTAGATCCATGCAGGCTAGAGACAGGACTGGGTGGAACTGATCTGGACTGGGCCAATATCATGCTGCCTGCCAATTGTGTAAAGCTAAGAGGGGTGGAAATGAGAAATACTCAGGTTAATAAATGATTCAGTGTTTTTCCATTTCCTTACCTTAACTCTCTCTGCCTGCGAACTTGTCTTTTGTACCAGCAATACCGAATCAGCAAGACGAGAATTGTAACCAAAATAACCAGGGCCAGAGCTGCAGCAATAACGATTCCAAGGATAAGTCCAGCATGAATGGGAGCTGCGAATATACAAACCAATCAATACAGCATGACCCAATCCCGACAAGCCAAACCACGTTATGCATAGAAATTCCTGTAATTCCCCCTAAACTCAGACACTTTTTGGAATGTTCCGTCCCTTTCAGGGCATGTCCACCAAAAAAAAGTCTACCAACCATCTCCATATCCTAAGCAGGGGTGTTCCTATGGTTTTTTGACACCTGAAACAACTTTTAAATGCCGCCTATTGGCAGATGGGTGGTGGCATGTGAAGTGGGCGTGGCTTCATCCAGGAACATAGGTGTGGCTTGTGGTGGTGGGCTAACTAACTCGGACTGGTGGACTGATTTAACACTGATTGGTGGACTGGAGGGTTGATTTAACACTGATGGGTGCTGAAATGCAGTATTGCAGGAAGGAAGTTTTTTTTTTTAACTGCTGCCTTTTAAGTGTTACCCAGGTGTGCGCCCTGAGCAAATGTTTCAGTTTGCCTCATGGTAGGGGCACCCCTGATCCTAAGTAAACCCAGATGCTGGTGTAAGACTGGGTTGGTTAGATTTACTAAGGATATGGTGATTTGGAGATTGATAGTTTTGGTGGACTTTCACTTTAAAGAAGATTTCAAACTTTGTGCCAAAATAAAGTCAAAATCGGCAAAGAATTAAAATGAACCAGGAGGGATCCACAAAGTAGGTTTTGTTTTGCCTTAAAGGGCAGGGAATAATCTCTTAAAGGGGTAAGAATATCTTAATTTGGCACCGCAACTGCCAAACAACTTCTATAATAGCGTCTCGTTAAACAACAGATTTCCAACCATTAAAGGGAAAGTGAGATGTAGCCTCAATGTCTAATCAACTATAACAGTTTACGGTGCAAAGTTGAGTGTTAGGAAACCATGAATAATACGAGATGCTGTTCGTCACCTTTTTCAAAGACAAGAAGGTGGACATAGGAAGACTTTCCCACCACGTCAGGAGGGTTCTTCACATCACAAGTGAATGTGCCATTGTCAGTGTATTCCAGGTTGTGTAGCACAATGCTGGCATCTTTCCTTCTTGGAGATCCCACCCATTGAATACGGTCTCTGAGGATTGTTTGGTCGATGGATGGTTGGCCTTTGGCATAGTGGAATATCTAAGGAGAAAGGTAGTTAGGTCATGGAGTATGTAAAATAAAAGGGATACAATAACAAGGGTCTGGTGATTAATTAACACTAAACTGAACTATCATATCATCATATATATAATAAAACCCTAAGTGTGCGTCCCTGTGTCCGTGTGTGTGTGTCACTGCAGTTCCCATGGACTCACCACTAGAGGGAGAGTCTCTGCAGTTCCTAATGACTCACCACTAGAGGGAGAGTGTCTGCAGTTCCTATTGACTCACCACTAGAGGGAGAGTCTCTGCAGTTCCTATTGACTCACCACTAGAGGGAGAGTGTCTGCAGTTCCTATTGACTCACCACTAGAGGGAGAAACACAGGAAACACACAGAGGGACAACAGCAATTAAACAGACTGCAGGTAAGGTTGCTTGGGACAGGGCCCCCTGGATTTGGGACAGAGGGGCCCCTGGATTTGGGACAGAGGGGAGGGGCTGGATTTGGGATAGATGGGGGGGCCTTGGATTTGAAACAGAGGTGGGCCATGGATGGATGTGGTTACAGAGGGGGGCCTTGGATTGGGTACATTGGGGGAGCCCTGGATTTGGGACAGAGGGGGGGGGGCTGGATTTGGGACAGGGGGGGGGCTTGGATTTGGGACAGAAGGGGCCAGTGACCTTGGACAGAGAGGGGACTCTGGCCTTGGGACACTAAGAGGGTACTCTGGCCTTGGGACATGGAGGAGGATTATGGCCTTGGGACACTAAGGGAGCACTCTGTGCTTCTAGCGCCCGTTATTGTAGCGGGATTAATGTCTAGTTATAGTATAAATTCAGATACATTCTGGGACTGCCCTCAATGATAGAGGTTTGGTCCCATTAGTGGACAATCACACGTGCAATGGGAATGTAGGTAAAGCTCAAAAAAATGTGTCTGAACTTTTTCAGCAGCTGAAGAAAGAGATTATCTAGTTTAGATTTGTGCATTGGACAAACTGTAAGACTTTGGCCCAAGAGAGAAAAGGATCAGGGGGAAGGTTGAAGTTAATGGGATAAAGAACAAAACATCTTATCGAAGCTGCTCTGTTCCACCCCACCCAGGCCCTGCCCTGTTCCACTCCACCCAAGCCCTGCCCTGTTCCACCCCACCCAAGCCCTGCCCTGTTCCACCCCACCCAAGCCCTGCCCTGTTCCACCCCACCCAAGCCCTGCCCTGTTCCACCCCACCCAAGCCCTGCCCTGTTCCACCCCACCCAAGCCCTGTCCTGTTCCACCTCACCCAAGCCCTGCCCTGTTCCACCCCACCCAAGCCCTGCCCTGTTCCACCCCACCCAAGCCCTGCCCTGTTCCACCCCACCCAAGCCCTGCCCTGTTCCACCCCACCCAAGCCCTGTCCTGTTCCACCCCACCCAAGCCCTGCCCTGTTCCACCCCACCCAAGCCCTGCCCTGTTCCACCCCACCCAAGCCCTGTCCTGTTCCACCTCACTCAAGCCCTGTTCTGTTCCACACCACCTAAGCCCTGCCATGTTCTACCCCACCCAAGCCCTTTCCTGTTCCACCCAAACCCTGCCCTGTTCCACCCCATCCAAGCCCTGTCCTGTTCCACCTCACTCAAACCCTGCCCTGTTCCACCCCATCCAAGCCCTGCCCTGTTCCACCTCACTCAAGCCCGGCCCTGTTCCACCCCACCCAAGCCCTGTCCTGTTCCACCCCACTTAGCCCTGTCCTGTTCACCCACTCAAGCCCTGCCTGTTTCCACCCCACCCAAGCCCTGTCTGTTCCCCCTCATTCAAGCCCTGTACTGTTCCACCACCATCCAAGCCCTGCCCTGTTCCACCCCACCCAAGCCCTGTCCTGTTCCACCTCACTCAAGCCCTGCCCTGTTCCACCCCAACCTAGCCCTGCCCTGTTCCACCCTACCTTGTTCTACGCCAATCTATACCAGGGGAAAGCCTTTTTGTTCAGGACTGCAGAGCAGGCAATAAATGGGACTGCTGGGAGGTGTGGAAAAGTAAACTATAAAGCCCTGATGCTTACTGAATACATTTCCCGGCTGTTATCGGGCTGATAGTGCCAGGTCACAGTGATATCTTCTGAAATCCATTCACTTGACCAGAATGTACAGGAAAGGGTGACTTTCGACCCCACGGTTCCATGGACCTCTCGGTTGGTGTAAACTTCAAGAGCCAGGGATGGAGACAGCACTTTGGGCAAAAAGAAAAGAACAAACATAATAATGTTCATCCACATTACTGGTTAACCCTGCCTGCTGCTGCCTGACAGGCCACAAAGGAAAAAATGAAAATTAGATAACAGACACATTCTGTTCATTTTCTAATGATAACTGTCTATGGTAGTTTTCCCTTTACCAGCAACCACAAACAGTGACACACACACACCGTTACACACACACCGTGACACACACAGTGACACACACACCGTGACACACACACAGTGACACACACATAGTGACACACACACAGTGACACACACACAGTGACACACACACCGTGACACACACACACACAGTGACACACACACAGTGACACACACACCATGACACAGTAGTTGATTTGGACTATGTTGACCAGTTTCCCATGGAGAAGGCTGGAACCCTGGATTTTTAGCTTGGAATCTGTTACAGGGAGACCATACATGCTATGATATCATTTGACGAGGCAAAAGTGTTCGTTATAATATTCATAGCAATAATAGTTCTATCCAAATGAACCCTATTAAATTTATAATGTACGTGATATTGTATGTGACATGGTACGTGTTATTGTACGTAATAATGTACGTTATTACATAGTAACATAGTATTGGAGGTTGTATAAAGACATACGTCCATCTAGTCCAACCTTTATACCCTACCCATAATGTCTGTATAACAGTTACTAGACATAGTATTGGAGGTTGTATAAAGACATAGTCCATCTAGTCCCACCTTTTACCCTACCCATAATGTCGTATAACAGTTACATAGTAACATAGTATTGGAGGTTGATAAAGACATACGTCCACAGTCCAACCTTTATACCCTACCCATAATGTCTGTATAACAGTTACATAGTAACATAGTATTGGAGGTTGAATAAAGACATACGTTCATCTAGTCCAACCTTTATACCCTACCCATAATGTCTGTATAACAGTTACATAGTAACATAGTATTGGAGGGTGTATAGACATACGTCCATCTAGTCAAACTTTATACCCTACCCCTAATGTCTGTATAACGTGTACATAGTAACATAGTATTGGAGGTTGAATAAAGACATACGTCCATCTAGTCAACCTTATACCCTACATAATGTCTGTATAACAGTTACATAGTAACATAGTATTGGAGGTTGAATAAAGACAATGTCCATCTGTCCAACCTTTATACCCTACCCATAATGTTGTATAACAGTTACATAGTAACATAGTATTGGAGGTTGTATAAAGACATACGTCCATCTAGTCCAACCTTTATACCCTACCATAATGTCTGTATAACGTTAATAGTAACATAGTATTGGAGGTTGTATAAAGACATACGTCCATCTAGCCAACCTTTATACCCTACCAATAAGTCTGTATAAACAGTACATAGTAACATAGTATGGACATTGTAATAAAGACATACGTCCACTAGTCCAACCTTAATAACTCACCCATAATGTCTGTATACACTTACAGTAACATAATATTGGGGTTGTATAAAGACATACGTCCATCTGTCCAACCTTTATACTCTAACATAATGTCTGTATAACAGTTACATAGTAACATAGTATTGGAGGTTGTATAAAGACATACGTCCATCTAGTCCACTTATACCCTACCAATAATGTCTGTTATAACGGTTACATAGTAACATAGTGGAGGTTGTATAAGACATCGCCATCTAGTCCAACCTTTATACCCTACCATAATGTTGTATAAGTTACATAGTAACATAGTATTGGAGGTTGTATAAAGACATAGTCATCTAGTAACCTTATACCCTACCCATAAGTCTGTCTAACAGTTACATAGTAACATAGTATGGAGGTTGTATAAAGACATACGTCCATTAGTCCAACCTTTATACCCTACCCATAATGTCTGTATAACAGTTACATAGTAACATAGTATGGAGGTTATATAAAGACATACGTCCATCTAGTCCACCTTACCCTACCCATAATGTCTGTTAACAGTTACATAGTAACATAGTATTGGAGGTTGTATAAAGACAATACGTCCATCTAGTCCAACCTTTAACCCTCCCCTAATGTCTGTTATAACAGTTACTGTAAAATAGTATTGGAGGTTATAAGACATACGTCCACTAGTCCAACCTTTACCCTACCCATAATGTCTGTATAACAGTTACATAGTAACATAGTATTGGAGGTTGTATAAAGACATACGTCCATCTAGTCCAACCTTTATACTCTCATTAACCCTATATAACAGTTGATCCTGAGAAGAGTTTAAGTGAAACCAGAAAGTTTCCTATGACCAGTTCAGAGCATATGATCGTAAATAGGGACCACACCCTGGGGACTTTTCATAGTAATGTGCAGCAGTCTGTTACACAGATCTGTTAAATAGTGTAACACACCTGGTGTTATATCAGCAGTAGATCTGTTAAATAGTGTAACACACCTGGTGTTATATCGGCAGTAGATATGTTAAATAGTGTAACACACCTGGTGTTATTCGCAGTAGATCTGTTAAATAGTGTAACACACTGGTGTTATATCAGCAGTAGATCTGTTAAATATTGTGTAACAACACTTGGTGTTACATCAGCGTAGATCTGTTAAATAGTGTAAACACACTGGTGTTACATCAGCAGGAGCTCTGTTAAATAGTGTAACACACCTGGTGTTATATCGCAGTAGATCTAAATAGTGTAACACACATGTTTACATCAGCAGTAGATCTGTTAAATAGTGTAACACACCTGTGTTACATCAGCAGTAGATCTGTTAATAGTGGAACACACCTGGTGTTATCTCAGCAGTAGATCTGTTAAATAGTGGATAACCACACTGGGTGTTACATCAGCAGTAGATCTGTTAAATAGTGTAACACACTTGGTGTACATCTAGCAGATCGTGTTAAATAGTGTAAACACCCTGGTGGTTACATAGCAGTAGCTCTGTTAAATAGTGTACACACCTGGTGTATATCGGCAGAGATTATGTAAATAGTGTAACACACACTGGTGTTATATCGCAGTAGATCTGTTAAATAGTGTAACACACCTGGTGTTACATCAGCATAGTAGATCTGTTAATATGTGTAACACACCTGGTGTTTACATCAGCAGTAGATCTGTTAAATAGTGTAACACACTGGTGTTATATCAGCAGTAGATCTGTTAAAAAGTGTAACACACTGGTGTTACATCAGCAGTAGATCTGTTAAATAGTGTAACACACCTGGTGTTATATAGCAGTAGATATGTTAAATAGTGTAACACACCTGGTGTATATCAGCAGTAGATCTGTTAATAGTGTAACACACCTGGTGTTATATCAGCAGTAGATTGTTAAATAGTGTAACACACCTGGTGTTAATCAGCAGTAGATCTGTTAATAGTGTAACACACCGGTGTTTATATCAGCAGTAGATCTGTTAATAGTGGTAACACACTGGTGTAATCAGCAGTAGATCTGTTAAATAGTGTAACACACTGGTGTTACATCAGCAGTAGATCTGTTAAATAGTGTAACACACCTGGTGTTACATCAGCAGTAGATTGTTAATAGTGTAACACACCTGGTGTTATATCAGCAGTAGATCTGTAAATAATGTAACACACCTGGTGTTACATCGCAGTAGATTGTTAATGTTGGAACACACACTGGTGTTATATCGGCAGGAGATTGTTAAATAGTGTAACACACCTGGTGTATATCGCAGTAGATCTGTTAAATAGTGTAACACACCTGGTGTTACATCAGCAGAGTAGTCTGTTAAATAGTGTGTAAACACCTGGTGTTAACATCACGCAGTAGATCTGTTAAATAGTGTAACACACTGGTGTTACATCAGAGTAGTACTCTGTTAAATAGTGTAACACACCTGGTGTTATATCAGCAGTAGATCTGTAAATAGTGTAACACACCTGGGTTACATCAGCGAGTAGATCGTTAAATAGTGTAACCACACTGGTGTTACATCCGCAGTAGCTGTTAAATAGTGTAACACACCTGGTGTTATACGGCAGTAGATCTGTTAAATAGTGTAACACACCTGGTGTTAATCAGCAGTAGATTGGTAAATAGTGTAACACACCTGGTGTTACATCAGCAGTAGATCTGTTAAATAGTGTAACACACCTGGTGTTATATCAGCAGTAGATCTGTTAAATAGTGAAACACCCCTGGTGTTACATCAGCAGTAGATTGTTTAATAGGGTAACACACTTGGTGTACGCAGTAGATGTTGTTAATAGTGTAACACACTGGTGTTCATTAGCAGTAGTCTGTTAAATAGTGTAACACACCTGGTGTTATATCGGCAGTAGATATGTTAAATAGTGTAACACACCTGGTGTTATATCAGGCAGTAGATCTGTTAAATAGTGTTGTAACACACTGGTGTTACATCAGCAGTAGATCTGTTAAATAGTGTAACACACCTGGTGTTACATCAGCAGTAGATCTGTTAAATAGTGTAACACACCTGGTGTTACATATGCAGTAGATCTGTAAATAGTGTAACCCACCTGGTGTTAATCAGCAGTTCGATCTGTTAAATAGTGTAACACACTGGTGTGTATATCAGCAGTAGATTGTTAAATAGTGTGTACACACTGGTGTTATATCAGCAGTAGATATGTTAAATAGTGAACACACCTGGTGTTATATCAGCAGTAGATCTGTTAAATAGTGTAACACACTGGTGTATATCAGCAGTAGATCTGTTAAATAGTGTAACACACCTGGTGTTTATATCGCAGTAGATCTGTTAAATAGTGTAACACCTGGTGTTAATCAGAGTAGATTGTTAATGTGAACACACTTGGTGTTACATCAGCAGAGTAGATCTGTTAAATAGTGTAACACACCTGGTGTTACATCAGCAGTAGATCTGTTAAATAGTGTAACACACCTGGTGTTATATCGCAGTAGAGTAGATCTGTTAAATAGTGTAACACACTGGTGTACATCAGCAGTAGATATGTTAAATAGTGTAACACACCTGGTTAATCAGCAGGATCTGTTAAATAGTGTAACACACCTGGTGTTATATCGGCAGTAGATCTGTTTAAATAGTGTAAACACACGGTGTTACATCAGCAGTAGATCTGTTAAATAGGGTAAACAACCTGGTGTTCTCAGCAGTAGATCTGTTAAATAGTGTAACACACTGGTGTTACATCAGCAGTAGATCTGTTAAAACAGGGAACCACACCTGGTGTTATATCAGCAGTAGATCTGTTAAATAGTGTAGCACACCTGGTGTTACATCAGCAGTAGATCTGTTAAATAGTGTAACACACCTTGTGTTACATCAGCAGTAGATCTGTTAAATAGTGTAACACACCTGGTGTTATATCGGCAGTAGATCTGTTAAATAGTGTAACACACCTGGTGTTACATCAGCAGTAGATATGTTAAATAGTGTAACACACCTGGTGTTATATCGGCAGTAGATCTATTAAATAGTGTAACACACCTGGTGTTATATCGGCAGTAGATCTGTTAAATAGTGTAACACACCTGGTGTTATATCAGCAGTAGATCTGTTAAATAGTGTAACACACTTGGTGTTACATCAGCAGTAGATCTGTTAAATAGTGTAACACACTTGGTTGCATAGGCTGTTACAGAATGACTGTATCGCTGTATACTGTAAATATATATACGTGCCTTTAACCCTGTGTGTATACAGCCCTTTAAACCCAGTGAATAACTGTACAGCATTCTCAGTAACTGTCTGTCGGAACATGTTGGGGGATCTACTATCCTATAACAGGCTGGGGACTGCAGATTTCCTATATAATGACAAGTATTAGTGTAATATTAAGCTACTGACACACATAGTTATAACTAATACAGTTCTATTGATTGGGTTGGGATCACACAGACACTAGGTGAATGGAGTATCAGGTGAGTATTAGGAGAGACTTACCCAGTGCTGAGATAATAAGTAGAGCCAGGCTGGATCTGGGGGTCCTTATAACTCCTGAGGGTCCCATTGGTAATTTAGAAGAGTTTAACCAGCTGATACATGGGGGGAGAGCCAGATACCCTCACGTACCCTTTCCCCTGGTGGAATAAGGGAGGGCGAGTTGGGCACGGGGTTTAAAAACTCCCCAGGGTGGGAGGGAAATGTTCGTCCTTTGGCCCTGACCAATCTACAGAGAGAAATTGGGCCGTGGGATAAAATCCACATAGGGTCCATCTGTGAGTGTGTGGATGGGTGGAGAGGACAGAGAGGGGATTAGACTTGAACAATGATGTTTCTCTGTCTCCCTGAGATGTAGGAGGGCAATGAAAGGGGAGAATGAATGGAATCAAGGGGGCTGGGTAAGGAGGGTCGATGGGGATCGGGTTAAAGGACACAGAGTTTCCTAAACACAGGGTGTTGGCTGTTGGTGCTTTACATTGTCATTGCTAGAAATCACCGGGGGCCCCCAACAAAACTATTATGGGGCCCCTGGTACACGGGGGCTGTTCCCATGGTAGTCACTCCCTGTGTAATCAGACATTGTACTTTAAGTCAAATATTATGGTTCCCTTTTACCCCAAGGTGATCACTGTGTATTGGATACAAACATGACTTTCAATGCTTTATACACATGGCAACACCCGCAATTAAAGGGCAAGTAAACTGACATTTCACATGTTTCCCTTTACACATAGAACTACATTTCCCAGCATCCACAGGGGAGGGTTAGATGTAAGGGGTTGGGTTAGGGATCCAGTATTGCGCTGCCCATGAGTAGTAGTTTAAAGGGGAAGTTCAGCACAAATATGATTAATCTCATTTCATTATCAGGGAGAATCTGCCTATCCAGTGATTTCTCTCAATTGCATGTCAATGTGGGAGGCTATTTATCACGCTCTGATGTTGTGGGGATGTTAGTAACAATGCTAATGGTAGCTATATCCCGATATCGTACGATCAACAGATCGTGTATGGACGATCGGCCAATAATTTCCCCCATTGGGCCCGCGGATCATACGATTGGATTGTAGGGTCTATGGCCACCATTATGGTGTCCGTTATGGTCTCAGTCCCTGGGTTGATTCAGTTGCTTAGTAGAGATCTGAGCATGTGTGACCCGTCCAACAGCCAATCAGTAGAAATTATTGTTAGGAACATTCCAAGGTAGTGGTGCATCCTGGGAAAGAAGAACCTGAAATGGCAGCTTATAATAAGCATAAATTATTATTTTTTTCCATTATTAAGAAATATGCCCTTTAAAGTGTCCACCATAATGTAAATAATGGTTCCCATAATCTACTTGCAGCTTTGAACCATTGCAGGTTTCACAAATGGTGAATGGTGATTGGCTTAGATATTTAGAAATAGAGAGGTCACACACCATATAGATAGTTGCCTATAGAGTATAAACATTTTTGGATTAGCACTGCTGACATATATTGTATATTATATATATATTATATTATATATATAGTGTCTGTGGTCTCTGTGGGTTGAGTTGAGGTCCAGAGAACATGGGGGATCCCTAAATTGACACTGCAGTTTAGAGAGGGTCGAACATTTGAAAGTTCGTTCCATTTTCGAACTTCTAAAAAAGTTCGAAAGTCCGAAAATGGACCAGCGTCTTGATCTTCGGGCTGGCGACACCAACACCACTGATAGTCGCCAATGCCACGCAGGCTCACTGCGGCTACCGGTGAGCACGCTGGCACCGCCACCCTCAGCGGAGCTGATGTTGCCAGACGTTCTTTCTTCTTTCTTCAGCCATCTACTGCGATGGCTTCTGCGGAGGATTGCACCTCTTTATATAGGTTTGCAGAAAGCCCTAATCCGTTTCTGATTGGTCAATTTTTCAATGCTTGGTTTACATGGTTTACATTAACCAATCAGATTTTCTGAAATCTGATTGGTTAATGTAAACCATGTAAAAAAAGTTAAAAAAAACAAATTTAGATTTATCCTCCATTAGGGCTAGGGCACACTGCTGCGTTTTTTTATGCGCTTGCGTTTTTTTCAGATTATTGAAAAGCGGCAACGCACCAAAAACGTGCGTTTTCGGGTGTGTTGCGATTGCGATTTGCATTCCGCATTTTTAATCGCAATCGCATGCGTTTTTCTATATGTAACAAAAAACGCATGCGCAAACGCAACAAAATCGCACATGAAATTGCATGCGATTCCGTTTGCGATTGCATTTGCGCTGCAGTGTGGCGTGCCCTAAAAGATAGTTTTATGGTTGTAAACACAAATAAGACCCCCTCAACCAGACCCAGGTACACACACCTACTGATCTACTTATCCATTACTGTGGCAGCCATACGAAAAGGGTAACTAAAGTCAAAAAAACTAATTTTGCTCAATAATCAAAAAAGTTTGTTTTTTTAACCCCCAACGTGATATAGGTAAACACAGCTACTGACCTACCCCTCCATTACTGTGGCAGCCATACGTAAAGGGTAACTAAAGTCAAAAAAACTAATTTTGATCAATCATCAAAATGTGATACAGGTACACACACCTACTGATCTACCCTTTCATTTCCATGGCAGCCATATTTAAAGGGTAACTATAGTCAAAAAAACACATTTTGACCAATCATCAAAAAAGTTAGTATTTTATTCCCAAACCTGATATGAGTACACAGACCAACTGACCTGCCTTTAATGCATGTGACAAATTTAAAGGGTAAGTAAAAAAAAAACTTCCAAAATGCAGTCTTTACAGCCAAATTCAAAGTTTATACTTAAACTTTCCCTTTCTAGTTTGTCTTATGCTTGTTAAAACTGAATATAAGAAACTGAACAATATAACTTTCCCCTTTGGTTTAGTGGCATTTTAATAAAGGGGAAGTTAAGGAACTAGAGGACAATAACAGAGAAGAATAGAGAATATAGTAGTATAGTATAGTAAAGTATAGTATAGTATAGTACAGTATAGTATAGTACATTACAGTACAGTATAATATAGTATAGTAAAGTATAGTATAGTATAGTATAGTAAAGTGTAGTATAGTATAGTATAGTACAGTATAGCATAGTACATTACAGTACAGTATAATATAGTATAGTAAAGTATAGTATAGTATTGTATAGTAAAGTGTAGTATAGTATAGTATAGTAAAGTGTAGTATAGTATGGTATAGTATAGTACGGTATAGTATAGTATGGTATAGTATAGTACAGTACAGTATAGTATAGTATAGTACAGTATAGTACAGTACAGTACAGTACAGTATAGTATAGTACAGTATAGTATAGTATAGTATAGTACAGTACAGTATAGTATAGTATAGTATAGTACAGTATAGTATAGTACAGTACAGTATAGTATAGTATAGTACAGTATAGTACAGTACAGTATAGTATAGTATAGTACAGTATAGTATAGTACAGTACAGTACAGTATAGTACAGTATAGTACAGTACAGTATAGTATAGTATAGTACAGTATAGTACATACGTCACAGTATGTATCAGTACGTATAGTAAAGTCTAGTATATACAGTACAGTAAGAGTACAGTACAGTTAGTATTAGTATAGTATTAGATAGTTAGTATCGTAACAGTTAGCATATTACATTACAGTACATTATAGTAATGTATTGTATAGTACTGTATGTTAGTCAGTACATGTATAGTATAGTACAGTATAGTATAGTACAGTATAGTATATTAGTATCGTATAGTCATAGTATGATATAGTATATAGTATAGTACATACAAGTCACATATAGTATAGTATTGTATAATTGGTATATCATAGTATGGTATAGTATGTAACGTGTTGTACAGTAATAGGTACGTATAGTATGATTACAGTCAGTATAGTCATAGTGGTAAGTACGTAGGTATAGTACATGTACAGTATAGTACGTACAGTACATATGTAAAGTATAAGTTGTACAACAGTATAGTACATTCCGTATACAGTATTAGTATCAGTATAGTATAGTCTAGTATAGTCATATAGCATAGTACATTACATTACAGTACGTATAGTATTGTATCGTATAGACGGTATAGTACAGTAGTAGTTACAGTATAGTATAGTTACAGTATAGTATAGTAACAGATAGTATTAGTATAGTTATTAGTATAGTAAGTACATTGACCGTACAGTAATAAGTCTCGTCTTGTATAGAAGGATAGTCATAGTAAAGTATAGTACAGTAAAGTGTAGTATAGTATAGTATAGAGTAGTATAGTATGGTATTGTATAGTACGGTATAGTATGGTATAGTATAGTATAGTACAGTACAGTATAGTAAAGTATAGTATAGTACAGTACAGTATAGTATTAGTATAGTATAGTATTTGTATAGTATAGTATAGTATAGTATAGTACAGTACAGTATAGTATTAGTATAGTATAGTATTTGTATAGTACAGTATAGTATAGTACAGTATAGTATTTGAGGTTGAATAAAGACATATGTCCATCCAGTCCAACCCATCTAGCAATATCCTCATTTCCTGCCTAACTGTTGATCCAGAGGAAGGCAAAAAACCCACCAAATTTATGAAGGGGAAAAAATTCCTTCCTGACTCCAAGTGGCAATGGGAAATTTCCCTGGATCAACTCTACTTTATGTATCATTACCAGTAACTTGTAACATTCCTTGTTTGTAGAAACTCATCCAGCTTTTTATTAAACTGACCAATGAACCTGCCATAACAACATCCACTGGAAGACAGTTCCATAGCTTTACCGTTCTCACAGTGACAAACCCTTTCCCAACTCTACTTTATGTATCAATACCAGTAACTTGTAACATTCCTTGTTTGTAGAAACTCATCCAGCTTTTTATTAAACTGACCAATGAACCTGCCATAACAACGTCCACTGGAAGACAGTTCCATAGCTTTACCGTTCTCACAGTGACAAACCCTTTCCCAACTCTACTTTATGTATCAATACCAGTAACTTGTAACATTCCTTGTTTGCAGAAACTCATCCAGCTTTTTATTAAACTGACCAATAAACCTGCCATTACAACGTCCACTGGAAGAGAGTTCCATAGCTTTACCGTACTCACAGTGAAAAACCCTTTCCGAGCTTGAAGCCTAAACCTTTTTTCTTCAAGTCTTAAGGGATGTCCTCATGTCCTTTGACATGTTCTATTGGTGAACAATGCCCCAGATAGTTTATTGTATAGCCCGTTAATGTATTTATACACAGTAATCATATCCCCACGCAAGCACCTTTTCTCCAGCGTACATAATTGTAACTTTTCCAGTCTCTCTTCATATTCAAGCTCCCCCAATCCCCTTATTAATTTAGTTGCCCTTCTCTGAACCCTTTACATTTCAAAGATGTCCTTTTTGTACACAGGATTCCAAAATTGCACATTTCATCTATCATTTTCTATTTACATAGAAAAGAAACCCAGTGACAGGAAGTGAAACTAAATGAATAAAGTGATTTACGGCGGAGATTTATCTCCTGAACCTTATAAATAAGAACCAATCACTGTGAATCCCCATCTGTGTGTCACGTGAACCAAAACAGAATGTTCTGCTATTGGGTTTAAAGACCTTTTACAGACTGGATCTGATCCATAGAACATATTATAATTAGGGATGTCTGATCACTATTAACTTCAGATGTCAATGTTAGTATGGTAGCTCCCGTTGTTGATGTTTAGTGAGCTACGGGGGTCTCTAAAGCCCCACACACACAGAATCGGCATTTTGAAAGAAATGATAAATTCAATCACTTAAAATGTTGAAAACTATTTTCCGTTTTCCCCCTCGACCATGTTGAGCAGTTTACAGGAAAATGAAAATTAGGCCAAGTAGAATTTTTTTTGCCATCCAAACACGCCCTTAACACCTGGCTGTGATATGCTAATTGGGATTTTCCAGGGTACATAATTGCCACAGATTCTTGTACAAGTCATTCTGAATTGAGAAAGCCAGTCGGATGACTAGCGAAACATCTTCAAGAACTAAACTTCAAGTCCAGTTGATCTATTTGAATACAACAGATATAGCCTAGGATTATATTAATACATAGTATTATTACATAGTACATAGCCTAGGATTATATTAATACATAGTATTATTACATAGTACATGGCCTAGGATTATATTAATACATAGTATTATTACATAGTACATGGCCTAGCATTATATTAATACATAGTATTATTACATAGTACATAGCCTAGGATTATATTAATACATAGTATTATTACATAGTACATAGCCTAGGATTATATTATTACATAGTATTATTACATAGTACATGGCCTAGGATTATATTATTATATAGTATTATTACATAGTACATGACCTAGGATTTTACATGTGCAGATTTCTAATTGTTTTCTTTTTTTCTTTTACAGGGAAATACAATATGTATTGTGTTAGAGAGCGTTTTGTACTAATTTTACATTGTTTGCACCATTTAGGTGCTTTAGGCTTTAGGAAACAGTGCAAGTGATGCAATAAATTTGGTGATGATTTTTGCACTTGTTTTTTTGCACCAAATGAAAACTTTTTCAATTGTGACTTTAAAGCCGTGCAGAAAATTGCAACATTCTGCTCCTATTAGCTTATTACATTTCATTCCAATCCATTTTCTCTCCACCTAGTATGAAGGGAAATGGAATCTTGTCTCTGATACATCGGTAACTTTTCTGACCAGTGTTGCAAGCAAAATCATTCCGTGGATAAGTCTGTAGCACACAAAACAGAAGTTTTGACAAAAGTGTTGAATTCACAAAAACTGTAGAATTTCCCTTTCTAGGGGGGTTAACTGCCGCCTGGACCAGATGTACCATAATGTTCTGCTTTTGTCTCAATTTACTACTTTCTCTTCCACCTTTTGTGGTTTCCACATTTGCCTGCAGGTTTTAACTAGACAGTAAACACATTACGAGGAATCAGTGTAAACATTAAGCCAGTATTGTAGTATATTGGACTATGTCAGCACATGTAGTTCTAGTACAGCTAGCTAGTGATGTAACAGGAGGTATAAGTGGCTAGTGATGTAACAGGAAGTATAAGTGGCTAGTGATGTAACAGGAGGTATAATGTACTAGTTGATGTAACAGGAGTATAAGTGCCTAGTGTGTAACAGGAGGTAAAGGGGCTAGTATGTAACAGAGGTACAGTCGTAAGTGGCTAGTGATGTAACAGGAGGTATACGTGCGACTAGTGATGTAACGATAGATATAGTGGGCTAGTGATTAACAGGGGTAGTAAGTGGCTATTGAAGTAACCAGGATTAATGTGCTAGTGGATGTAACAGGAGTATAAGTGCTAGTGATGTTCAGGCCAGTGACTGTACGGAGGTATATTGCAGTGAGACGAATACTGTGATGTAACAGGATTATAAGTGGCTAGTGATTAACAGGAGGTATAAGTTTTGTAAGCTGTGAGTGATAACAGAGGTATAAAAGTGGCTAGTGATGTAACGAGGTAAAGTGCGTGATTAACGGGGGGGGCTAGTGATGTAACGGAGGTATAAGTGGCTAGTGATGTAAAAGGAGGTATAAGTGGGCTAGTGATAACAGGGAATGATAAGTGGTATGATGGTAACAAGGAAGGTATAAGTGGTAGTGAGGTAACAGGGGATAGTGGCTTGATGTAAGGGATGTAATGCTAGTGTAAGGGTATAAGGGCTAGTGATGTAACAGGGGAATATAATGGCTAGTGATGTGAACAGGAGGTATAAGTGGCTAGTGATTAAGGGGATATTAGCTTTGAGAGGATTTAAGTGGCTAGTGAGTACAGGAGGTATAAGTGGCATTGATGTAACAGAGAGTATATAGGAGTCTAGTGTGTAACAGGATGGTATAAGTGGCTAGTGATGTAACAGGAAGTGAGTAAGTGGGCTAGGATGTAACAGGAGTATAGGGGTAGTGATGTAACAGGAAGTATAAGTGGCTAGTGATGTAACAGGAGGTATAAGTGGCTAGTGATGTAACAGGAATTATAAGTGGCTAGTGATGTAACAGGAGGTATAAGTGGCTAGTGATGTAACAGGAATTATAAGTGGCTAGTGATGTAACAGGAGGTATAAGTGGCTAGTGATGTAACAGAAAGTATAAGGGGCTAGTAATGTAACAGGAGGTATAGGTGACCAGTGATGTAACAGGAAGTATAAGTGGCTAGTGATGTAACAGGAGGTATAGGTGGCTAGTGATGTAACAGGAAGTATAATTGGCTAGTGATGTAACAGGAAGTATAAGTGGCTGGTGATGTAACAGGAGGTATAAGTGGCTAGTGATGTAACAGGAAGTATACGTGGCTAGTGGCTGGTGTTGTATAAGCTCTGGTGCTGACACTACATGTTATTTAGGGCACGGCCACACTGCAACGCAAACGCAATCACACACGGAATCGCATGCGATTTCATGTGCGATTTTGTTGCATTTGCGCATGCGTTTTTTCATTAAGTATTGTAAAACGCATGCGATTGCGATTTAAAATGCGGAATGCAAATCGCAACGCACCCGAAAACGTGCGTTTTTGCTGCGTTGACGCGGTTTCAATGATATGAAAAAAACGCAAGTGCAAACAAAGCAGTGTGGCCCAGCCCTTAGACTTATTAATAAATACAAGTTCTGCTTAACTGAAAGTCTGGTGACTCGGTGCAATCACATAACATGGTGTCAGAAGTCTAAAAGAAGGACACAGAATTGTCTGTGGTATAAGAAATGATCAAGGGAAGCAGACCTGAGCCTAGAAAAACCCATTGAAATCTGCAGAGCAAGTGACATCACATCAAGCCAAGTTAAAGCTCTAAATGAAGAGATTGACCTGCACAAAATCAGAGCAATGGAACGAACAAACATAGAGTGAAATAGAACCCTAAAGTTACAGAGCAGAGAAACACAAGCTGTAGCAGATGTGGTTACAAACAGGAGTATTACAAATGCCCAGCAATAGGTCGGACGTGTAAATTGTGTCAAAAGAAAAATCACTTTGCCAAAATGTGCAAATCGCAAATGCAAAAAAATCCCGCTAAAAGAATGCGTGAGGTTGAGCAAGTTAAAAAGACACAGACATGTTTATTGGGACAATGGGAAGTGAAAGTGAGAAATAGAACAGTAACAATGGAAATGCACAGACTGGAAGTACTGAAGGAAATTGGTCTGAAAAGTTAAAGATCAACAGAAAGTCAGTGTTATTTAAAGGACAATTATACTCACCTCCCCCTAGTTCCTTTCCCCCCACTCCTGCAAATTACCCAGGGTGAGAACCTAAAATGCTAATTCCTCACTTTACAAAAGTCCTGCACTACTTACTTGTAATCTCCCTCATCGCTCCAGTCCGATCCTCCCCATTGGCACTGAGTGACAGGTCGCGAGGCAGCTAATGGGAAGATGCGCTCTGCAAGGAGGCGTGTCTTCCCATTGGCTGCCTCCCGGACTGTCACTGACAGTGCCAGTGGGGAGGATCCGACCGGAGCAATGAGGGAGATTACAAGTAAGTAGTGCAGGACTTTTGTAAAGTACCCAGAGGTGAGGACTTTGCATTTTAAGTCCTCACCCTGGGTACTTTGCAGGAATGGATCGGGGAAATGTATAATTGTCCTTTTAGTTATGTTTGATAAAAAGACTGTATGATGTTACAAAAGAAGTAGACATTTTTAAAGACTACAGTGATCTTTTTAATGGTCTTGGTTGCTTACCAGGACAACACCCTATAGAAATTGATGACAATATTAAACCAGTTGTACATGCCCCTAGGAAAATACCAGTAGCTCTCAGAGAGAAAGTGGTGGAAGAGTTACACAGAATGGAAAAAATGGGAGTAATTTGCAAGCAAACAGAACCAACAGAATGGGTCAATAGCATGGTAACAGTGACATCACCAAACAAAATAAGAATTTGCAGGGATCCAAGAGACTTAAATAAAGCAATTACCCATTGCTAACAGTGGAGGAAGTTGTTTCAAGTATGCCAAATGCTTTTCAGTATTAGATTCAAATCAAGGGTTCTGGCAAATAAAGCTTGATGAAGAAAGTTCCAGGCTATGTACATTTAATACACCAATAGGGAGATATCGCTTTCTAAGACTACCTTTTGGGATTTCATCAGCATCAGAAGTATTTCAAAAAGCCATTGCACAGATGATAGTAGATCTTGATGGAGATGTGAATATAATTGATGATTTACTTGTCTGGGGAGATTCTATAGAAGAACATGTTGCCAGATTAATAAAACTGTTGCAAAGAGTAAGAAAATGCAATTTAAAGTTGAACAAATGCAAATGTAAAATCAGAACAACTGAAATCAAATGCATAGGTCACACACTAAGTGCAGATGGTCTCAGACCAGATGAAGAAAACGTTAGAGCCATCACACAGCTTCAAGAACCAAATAATCAGGGGCACGTCTAAGGCTTCTGCTGCCAGAGCCAAACTTTTCAATGCCGCCCTTGATTATTTCCAGGCATGCTGCGAAATCGCTGTGTTAAAGTGGTGACTCTTTCAGCAGGGCCCTAACTAACCCAAATAGTCTAACCTTTCCCTAACAAACTAATTAAAGCTCACCTAAATATATAAAATGATTTTAACAACATCATATCTGTTTCTAAGGAAAATCCCTTTTTTTCTTGACCGGTCAAGGGTAAAAATTTTTTCCACCACTGCCTGTCTGCCGCCTTTTTTCTTCAGTGCAGGGGTGTCACCTGAGACAAATGTCTCACTCTGCCTAATGGTAGAAGTGGCCCTGCAAATAATAAACAAGAGTTAATGAGATTCATGGGAATGATACAATACTTAGCTAAATTTATTCCAAAGTTATCAGACATCAGTGCACCTTTGAGAAAAGTCATTGAGTGGCACTGGGAAGAAGCTCAGAGAAAGAGTTTGGAAATTCTAAAGGAGAAAGTAACAAATGCACCTACACTAAGATTTTATGATGTGCACAAGGATATCACATTGTCAGTAGATGCCAGCTCAGAAGGCATTGGAGCTGTAATACTTCAAGAAGGTCAGCCGGTAGCCTATGCATCAAGAGCACTAACAGACTGTCAGCATATATATGCACAGATAGAAAAAGAACTACTTGCTATAGTGTATGGTTGTGAAAAATCCATCAGTATGTGTATGGTAAACAGATTGTTGTTGAAAGTGATCATAAACCACTTGAAAGTATTTTTTAAAAAAAACACTTTATCAAGCACCAATGAGATTACAAAGAATGCTTCTAAGGTTACAAAGATACCATTTGAAAGTCGTATACGTTCCTGGCAAAGAAATGCATATTGCAGATGCATCTAAAAGAACACAGTGAAGACCTGTTGAGAGATGAAAATGAAGTGAACTGGATTGCTCCTCATCTTCCCATATCAGAGGAACATCTTCACAGATTGAAAAAAGCTACATCAGAGGATTCTACTTTGCAGAAATTAAAAAGCATCACAATGTCAGAATGGCCCAGCCATAAAAGATGTATCTAAAGAAATCCAAACATGCTGGAATTTCAAGGATGAAATTAGTTATATGTCTGGACTAATGTTCAAATCTTCAAAACTGATAGTTCCTTTTCAATTAAGACAAGAAATGCTCAGAAAAACCCATGAATCACACTTGGGAATACAGGATTTTTGACACCTGAAACAACTTTTAAATGCCGCCTAACGGCAGAAGGGTGGTGGCATGATAAGTGGGCATGGCTTCATCAGGGAACATAGGCGTGGCTTGTGGAGGTGGGTGTCGACTAACACTGACTGGTGGACTGGAGGGATGACTTAACACTGGTTGGTGGACTGGTGCTAAAATTCAGTATTGCAGGAAGGAGGATTTTTTTTTAACTGACACCTTTTAAGTGTTCCACCAGGGGCGCGCCCTGAGCAAATGTTTCAGTTTGCTTCATGGTAAGGGCACCCCTGTGGGAATAGTGAAATGTAAAGAAACAGCTAGAGATATACTCTATTGGCCTGGAATGTCTGCTGATATTGAACAAGTTGTTTCTCAACGGCCAATATGCAACGAACCAAGGAACAGTAACCAAAAAGAACCTTTGATTCCTCATGATCTACCTAGACAACCTTGGGAAAAGGTAGAAACTGACTTATTTCAATCTAATGGATCAGACTATTTGTTATGTGTGGATTACTTCTTAAAGTTTCCAGAAACTGAGCCATTTAGAAACCTGTACTGAGCCTGTACTGAGCCTGGGCATGCTCAGAAGAGGCAGACAGGGGATTAACATTCAGTCATTGGCTGTGATGTCAACTGTCAAATCCATAACTGACAGTTACTAACTGAAAGATCCAGGAAGCAGAAACAGGGGAAACAGGACATTGTGCAGGATTTCAGGTTAGACTTATATATTTCACATTTCAAACTATTACTGTTTAGGGTTTTGGGGGGTAAATTACCTGTGTGTAAGTTTTCATTTTAGGGCTGGACTTGCCCTTTAATGGAATATCGTACTACACCACTTGGGATTGGGTTTTCACCTTTTGATGGGTAGAAGACTAAAAACAAAACTGCTAATAGCCACTTCACTACTTGTACCTAAAGGATTTGCAAGGGACAGAATCGGCTAAAAGACAGGCAACAAAAACCGTACTATGACTATAGTACTACCTGATTTACAAGTAGGGGGATGCTGTAAGGATGCAAAGAGGAAAAACATGGCAACAGTTGTGCAAAAACATGAACAACCCAGATCTTTCATTGTACACACACCTGAAGGGAAACAATTCAGGAGAAACAAAGTATCTGAGAAAGACAATGGAGAACACATTGCCGTTATCTGATAATCAAGACATTATGACAAATAGTGAACCATGCTTGGACAGAACTGACACTGATCAGGGTGAACTGTCATCAGATGATATTCGATCAGATAATACGGAAGTTGGAGATCAGTCAAATGTTCTTGTATCTGAACAAAGTTCTCAACCTTACAAAACTAGGATTCGGAGACAAATTAATCTGCCTATGAGATATAGAGAGTAATAATATGTACTCATACAGGTATAGAGAGTAATAATATGTACTCATACAGATATAGAGAGTAATAATATGTACTCATACAGGTATAGAGAGTAATAATATGTACTCATACAGACATAGAGAGTAATATATGGAAACTCAATAACAAGTATATAAAAGAGTAATAATATGTACATCATAACACATTATCGAGAGTATATAATTGTTTAAACTCCGAAAAAAACAGATATAGAAGAGTAAAAATAATATGTACTCAAACAAACAGGTATAAAAGAGGTAATAATAAATGTACTTAACAGACATAGAGAAGGTAAATAATATGAGACTCATACAGTAATAGGAGTAATAATAGATAGTACTAAATCAGATCTGAAGATATTAATAATATGTACTCCTACAAGGTATAGAGAGTATAATATGAATACTCTACAGGTATAGAGAAAAGAGGAATACTATGTACTAACAGTAACCGAAGTATAGAAGCATAAGTAATATTAATAACTCATACATATAAATAGAGAGTAATAAACTGTCCTCAACAGATATAAATAGAGTAATAAATATGTACTCTAACAGGTATAATGAGCAAAGTAATGATAATGTACTCATACAGATATAGAAAAGTATCATATTACTAACCTCACAGGTTTTTTTTACAAAAAACAAAAAAAAAATAAGGAGATTAATATATGTCACTCGAAATACGGGTAATAAGTAGAGAGTTAATAATATAGTAACTCCAGAAAGACGTAAGAGAGATAAGGGATAATGATATGGACATAAATACCGATATCGATAGTAATATATGTACTCATACAGGTATAAAGAAAAGAAAGTAACACTATGTACTCATACAGGTATTGATAAGAGTAATACTATGTAACTCATAACAGGTATAGAGCGAAAAATACATAGATATAAGACTATAAAACACAAGATATAGAGCGTGTAATATAGGAAAAACTCATACAAGTATTAGAGAAGTAATAATAATGAGCACATCATACGATACATAAAGTGAGTCATCATATGTGCCAATCATAAAAAACAGTAATAAAGGTAATACGAATATTGACTCACACTCAGAAAATAAGAGAGTAAATAAATATGTACTCATACAATATAAGAGTAAATAAACTTATGTACTAACGACAGTATAGAAGGAAAAAGGGGGTAATAATCTTTGCCTACATACAGAAGTATAAGAAGAGTATAAATAATGACTCATACATATTAGATTGTAATAATATGGACTCATAACAAGATATAAGATAGTAAATAATATGTACTCTAACAGGTTAAGAGTAATAATATGACTCATTACAGATATAGATAGTAACACATATGACTCATAGAACAGATAAAGATAGAGTAATACTAATGGACTCATACAGAATAAAGAGAGAGTAATAAAATATCAAAATAATATGATAACTCTCATACAGGTATAAAAAGAGAGTAATAATATGGCCTCATACAGATATAGAGAATTCATAATAACTAAAGTACTACATAACAGGCGAAGAGAGTAATAATTGTACTCAATACAGGATAGAGATAATAATAAATGTACTCAATAACAAGTAGAAGATAAGTAATATATATGGTGACTTGTGCAAGGTATAGAGAGTAATACAATAAAATGTACATCATAACAGCATCGAGAGTAATAATATGACAACATAACATATATAGAGAGTAATCAATATGTACCATACACGGATAAAATTAGAATA
>JAACNH010000224.1:0-36674 GCA_019447015.1 Hymenochirus boettgeri
GACTTTCACTTCCAGATGTGACGTCTGGTTACAATGTAAATGAACAAACCAAAGCCATGGACCAGGGACATGAAATATCTTATTAACCAGGGGTGATCTATCTATCTATCTATCTATCATCTATCGGTCTATCTATCTATATATCATCTATCTAAGTCTGTCTGTCTGTCTATCTATTTATATGTCACCTATATCCACCTATCTGGTAAGCAGCACAGTATATGAAATCTATACTGTGACGAACAGGTATTCAATGTAAAACGCCATAGACAATATCTGAAATTGCACCCCCAATTTTCAATTATTTCACCCTAATGGCATGATCAAGCAGCATGGTAGCTTCCACATTGTTTCACTGCTCTGGTACTCGCAGAGTTAATTCATGTTTTCCCAAAGCCAGGGCCATTTGGTGTTAAATTAGCTGACTTAGCAGGAGGTCTGACTTCAAAGGGCAAGGTGTGAATTCCCCATAATAAACAAACAATGTCCCAGACAAAGAGACACCAGAACTAGCAGAGAATCTCCTAGTAGAGAATTGACAGAAACCAACAGGAGATGAAAGGTCATTCATATTCCTTAATAATTCCGGATGTAGAATTATTTCAGGTTTTCATAAATAACCCCAGTGTATCCAGTAATTAATTCTACATTTATAGAGACCTGACACAATATCATAGCCCGAGCCAAACTTGGATATTATCCTTCTTAGGCCTAGGATATCCCAGATAGGTCGTATTTGGTCTTGTTCTGTTGGAAAAAATTAGTTATAAACCATCATGATATTATTTTGAATGGGACATGTGTGGTTCATGGATTATGGACTGGGGGGGAGTTTGATATTTGAAATTCCCTCCAAAACTTGGAACCAACCTTCACCTTCTGGGGCAGAACCAAGTCCACCCCTCTAGGGAACAGACCACTCCCATTTTCTGAAGAAAGGATAAAAATGGAATTGGGTCTCATCCCAAAGAGTTCGTCATAACATCTACAATAACATCTTCAATAACATCTAGCCAACTGGACGGACCATATTGGCTTACAGCAGGACTTATCATTTGGACCATTATTTTCCCGTAAATTGGATTATCAAGTTCTGGACTCTTCTCATGGACTATTCAGATGCCAATTATCTCTAAGTATTTCTTCTTTTACCCAATTCTACCCTCACTTGTGTTACCGCTTTATGTTCAGTGATTTATTTTATTTTTCTTTATATTTTTATGCACTATTTTTAACAACTTTTAATAAATGATATAAATATATCATTTATAGGCTATTGTCCTATTCTGAGTATATCCCAAAACAAACCTGTGTCTTCGAAGTACGCTACTATAGAGAGTATTGTGTAGGTATATAGATATACTGTATAACTGTGTATAGAATATTAGGGGTGAATAACCAATTTCCTTACAGGTTGTTAGTAGTACGCTACTATAGAGAAGTATTGTGTAGGTATATAGATATACTGTATAACTGTGTATAGAATATAAGGTGTGAATAACCAATTTCCTTACAGGTTGTTAGTAGTACGCTACTATAGAGAAGTATTGTGTAGGTATATAGATATACTGTATAACTGTGTATAGAATATTAGGGGTGAATAACCAATTTCCTTACAGGTTGTTAGTAGTACGCTACTATAGAGAGTATTGTGTAGGTATATAGAGATACTGTATAACTGTGTATAGAATATTAGGTGTGAATAACCAATTTCCTTACAGGTTGTTAGTAGTACGCTACTATAGAGAAGTATTGTGTAGGTATATAGATATACTGTATAACTGTGTATAGAATATTAGGGGTGAATAACCAATTTCCTTACAGGTTGTTAGAAGTAGGGGAGCGGATATCCCCATATAGGTAACAGGTCATTCCGCTGTTTAATCGGGATGTGGTGGCAGAGAGTATATTGATATTTAGTAATATTAATTGTGTAGTATATTGTTTGTTCACCAAACCCACCAGGTCTGATCTGTTCCGTCCGCCTGTTGTTTGCTTGGAGTGTGTTTTCTGGTAACGGATAGGTGGTTGGGGAGTTTTGGGACCGGGGGTTTGTGACATATACGATATATCTAGATTTGATAAATCCACCCTTAAATCTATATATAATAAATCAACCCTTACATCCTACCTATCCGGTAACCAGCACAGTAAATGGTATCTGTATATCTATATATGATAAATCTGCCCTTACATCCTACCTATCTGGTAACCAGCACAGTATATGGTATCTATATATCTATATATGATAAATCTGTCACCAGGCGAAGCGAGAGAGGGAGAGAGTTATAAAGTAGGATTAACGTCTAGATGGGAAAGTATAATGATGTCACCAGGCGAAGCGGAGGGAGGAGGGAGAGAGTTATAAAGGTAGGATAACAGCTCGAGAATGGGAAGTATTAATGGATTTCAACAGGCGAAGGATGAGAGAGAGGAGGAGTTATAAAGGGTAGGATAACAGGTAGATGTGAAGTATTAATGGATTTCAACAGGCGAAGGAGAGTAGGGATGAGAGTTAAAAGGTTAGGATTAGGATAACCAGTCGAGAGGGAAAGTATTAAGGATGTCACCGCGAAGCGAGAGAGGGGAGAAGAGCGAGGAGGAGAGAGTTATAAAGGTAGGATAACAGTCTAGATGGGAAAGTATATGGATTTCAATTCAACAGGCGAAGCGAGAGAGGGAGAGAGGAGAGTTATAAGGGGATAACATAACAGTTATAGATTGGGGAAAGTATTTAATGGATTGTCACCAGGCGAAGCGGCGAGAGGGAGAGAGTTATCGAGAGTTATTAAGGTAGGATAACAGTCTAGATGGCGGAAAGTATTAATGGATTTAAACAGGCGAAAGCGGAGAGAGGGAGATAGTTATAAGGTAGGGATAAACAGTCTAGATGGGAAAGTATAGGATTCAACAGGCGAGCGAGGGAGAGAGGGAGATATTATAAAGGTAGAGACTAACAGTCTAGATGGGAAAGTATAATGGATTTCAACAGGCGAAGCGAGAGAGGGAGATAGTTTATAAAGGTAGGAAACAGTCTAGAGGGAAAGTATAATGGATTTTCAAACAGGCGAGCGACGAGAGGGGAGAGAGTTATAAAGGTAGGATAACAGTCTAGATGTGAAAGTATTAATGGATGTCCCAGGCGAAGCGAAGCGAGAGAGGGAGAGTTATAAAAGGTAGGATAACAGTCTAAGATGTGAAAGTATTAGGATTGCAACAGGCGAAGCGAGAGAGGGAGATAGTTATAAAGGTAGGGTAGGATAACAGTCTAGATGTGAAAAGATTAATGGAGTACCAGGCGAAGCGAGAGGGGAGGAGGTATAAAGGTTAGGATAACAGTCTAGATGGGAAAGTATAATGGATGTCACCAGGCGAAGCGATGAGAGGAGGAGATGTTTATAAAGGTAGGATAACAGTTCGATGTGAAAGTATTAATGGATGTCCAACAGGCGAAGTGAGAGAGGAGGAGAGTTATAAAGGTAGGATTAACAGTCTAGTAGTGAAAGTATTAATGGATGTCACCAGGCGAGCGAGAGAGGGAAGAGAGTTATAAAGTAGGATAACATAACAGTTAGATGTGAACGTATAAGGATGTCACCAGGCGAAGCGAGGAGAGGGAGAGAGTTATAAAGGTAGGCTAAACAGTCTAGATGTGAAAGTATTAAATGGATGCACCAGGCGAAGCGAAGAGAGGGAGAGAGTTATAAAGGTAGGATAACAGTCTAGATGTGAAAGTGTAATGGATGTCACCAGGCGCAGCGAGAGGAGGAGAGATTGAGAGAGGAGAGAGTTTTATAAAGGTAGGTAGGATAACAGTCTAGATGTGAAAGTATTAATGGATGTCACCAGGCGAAAGGGAGGAGAGGGAGAGAGTTATAAATGTTAGATAAAACCGTCTAGTGTGAAAGTATTAATGGATGTTAACAGGCGGAAGCGAGAGAAGAGAGGGAGAGAGTTATAAAAGGTTAGGATAACCGTCTAGAGGTGAAATCTTAATGGATGCACCAGGCGAAAGCGAGGAGAGGGGGAGAGGGATAGATAGTTATAAAGGTTAGGATAACAGTCTAGATGTGAAAGTGGAAAGTATTAATGGATTGCTCACCAGGCGAAAGCGAGAGAGGGGGAGAGAGGAGAGCCGAGAGTTTGGAGAGTTATAAAGGTAGGATAACAGTCTAGATGTGTGAAAAAGTAGTAGTAAGGGATGTACCCAGGCGAAGCGAGAGAGGGAGGGGAGAATAGTTATAAAAGGTCAGGATAAAACAGTCTAGATGTGAAGTATTAATGGATGTCACAGGCGAAGCAGAGACAGAGGGAGGAGAGTTATAAGGTAGGCTAACAGTTAGCTGTGGGCAAGTAGTAGTATGAATGGATGTCACCGGGCGAAGCGGAGAGAGGGAGAGAGTTATATAACAGGTTTAGAGGAAACAGTTCTAGATGTGACGTATTTAATGGAGTCACAGGCGACGCTGAGAGAGGGGGGAGCGAGTTAGAAGTAGGATAAACAGTTCTAGATGTGGAAAAGTATTGAAAGTATTAATGGATTGTCGCCAGGCGAGGATGAGAAGGAGAGAGGAGGAGAGTTATTAAAGTAGGATAACAGTCTAGATGGGAAAGTATTAATGGATGTCACCAGGCGAGCGAGAGAGAGAGGGAGATAGTTATAAAGTAGGCTTAGGATAACAGTCTAGATGTGTTGGAAAGTATTAATGGATGGCACCCGGCGAAGCGAAGAGAGGGAGAGAGTTTATTAAAGGTAGGAAACAGTCTAGAGGGGAACGTATTAATGGAGGTCACCAGGCGAAGCTGAGAAGAGAGGAGGAGAGAGGAGTTATAAAGGTAGGATAACAGCTCTAGAGGTGAAGTATTAATGGATGTCACAGGCGAAGCGAGGAGAGGGAGAGAGTTATAAAGGTAGGATTTAGGATAACATCTAGATGGGAAAGTATTAATGGATGTCACCAGGCGAAGCGAGAGAGGGAGAGAGTATAAGGTGGATAACGTCTAGATGGGAAAGTATAATGGATGTCACCAGGCGAAGCGAGGAGAGAGGGAGACGAGAGTTATAAAGTAGGATAAAAGTCTAGATGGGAAAGTATTAATGGATTGTCACCCACCAGGCGAAGCGGAGTGAGAGGGAGAGGAGTTATAAAGGTAGCGAAACACGTCAGATGGGAAAGTATTAAGGATGTCACCAGGCAAAGCGAAGAGAGAGGGAGAGAGTTAAAGGTAGGGGATTAACAGTGCTAGATGGGAAGTATTATGGAGGTCACCAGCGCGAAGCGAGTGAGAGGGAGAGAGTTATAAAGGTAGTGATAACAGTCTAGATGTGAAAAAGTATTAATGGATGCACCAGGCGAAGCGAGAAGAGAGAGGGAGAGAGAGGAGTTATAAACGGTAGGATAACAGTGCATAGAGGGGACAGTATTAATGGATGTCCACCAGGCGAAGGCGACGAGAGGGGAGAGGAGAGGGGAGAAGAGTTATAAAGGTAGGATAACAGTCTAGATGGTTAAGTATTAATGGATTGTACACCAGGCAAGAGAGGAGAGGGAGAGAGTTTTAAAGGTTAGGTAACAGTCTAGATGGGAAAGTATTAATGGATTTCACAGGCGAACTGAAAGGGAGAGAGAGGGAGAGAGTTAATTAAAGGTAGGATAACAGTCTAGATTGGGAAGTATAATGGATGTCGCCAGGCGACGAAGGGGGAGAGAGGAGGAGGTATAAAGGTAGGATAACAGTCTGGTGGGAAAGTATTAATGATGTCACCAGGCGAAGGAAGAGAGGGAGATCGTTTATAAAAGGTAGGATAAAGTCTAGATGTTGAAAGTATTAATGGATTGTCACCAGGAGAAAGCGAGAGAGGGAGAGAGTTATAAAGTAGGATAACAGTCTAGATGGGAAAGTATTAATGGATGGATTTCAACAGGCGAAGCTGAGAGAGGGAGAGAGTAAAAGTAGGATAACAGTCTAGAGGGAAAGTATTAATGGATTGTCACAGGCGAAGCCGGAGAGAGGAGAGAGTTATAAAGGTAGGTTAACAGTCTAGATGTGAAAGTATTAATGGATGTCACCGGGCGAAGAGAGAGAGGGGGGAGAGAGTATAAAGGTAGGATAACAGTGAGATGGGGAAAGTATTAAATGGATGTCACCAGGCGAAGCGAGACGAGGGTAGAGGGGCGAGAGTTAAAAGGTAGGTTATAACAGTCTAGATGGGAAAGTATTATGGATGTCACCAGGCGAAGCGAGAGAGGGAGGATAGTGATTAAAGGTCGGAGAACAGTATAGATGTGAAAGTATTAATGGATGTCACCAGGCGAAGCCGAGAGAGGGAGAGAGAGTTATAAGGTAGGATAACAGTCTAGATGTGAAGTATTAATGGATGTCACAGGCGAGCGAGAGTAGGGGAGAGTATAAGGTAGGATAACAGATCTAGAGTGTGAAAGTATTAAGGATGCGAAGGCGAAGGGAGAAGAGTTTAAAAGGCCGGATAACAGTCTAGATGTGAAAAGTATTAATGGATGTCACAGCGAAGCGAGAGAGGGGAGAGTTATAAAGGCAGGATGATAACAGTTCTGATGTGACAAGTAGTTAATGGATGTGTCGCACAGGCGAAGGGAGAGAGGGAGGAGTTATAAATGTAGGATAACGTCTAGTGGGGAAAGTATTAATGAATGTCACAGGCTAAGGATGAGAGAGTGAGAGCGGGGTTATAAAGTATAAGGTAGGATAACAGTATCGATGGTGAAAGTAATTAATGGATGCACCAGCGAAGGGAGAGAGGGAGGAGAGTTATAACGGTAGGATAAACAGTCTAGATGGGAGGAAAGTATTAAGGGCTGTCCACCAGGCGAAGCGAAAGAGAGAGGGAGATAGTTATAAAGGTAGGGGATTAACCAGTCTCTAGATGTTGAAAGTATTAAGGATGTAACCAGGCGAAGCGAGAGAGAGACGGGAGAGAGTTATAAAGGTAGGATAAGTCGAAGAGGTGAAAGTTATTAATGGATGTCACAAGTTGAAGCGAGAGGGAGAGAGTGATTAAAGGTAGGATACAGTCTAGATCGGGAAGTATTATGGATGCACCAGGCGAAGCGCTGAGAGGGAAGAGAGTTATGAAGGTAGGAAACGTCTAGATGGGAACGTATTAATGGATTTCCACCAGGCGAAGCGGAAGGAGGGAGAGAGTTATAAGGTAGGATAACAGTCTAGATGGGAAAGTATTAATGGAGTACCAGGCGAAGCCGAGAGAGGGAGAGAGTTAGAAGAAGCGAGAGAGGGAGAGAGGAGGAGTTATAAAGGGTAGGATAACAGTGCAGATGGGAAAGGTAAGGATGCACACGGCGAGCGAAGAGAGGGAGAGAGTTATGAAAGGGTAGGATAACAGTTAGATGGAAATATAAGGGATTGTCACCAGGCGAAGCGAGAGAGAGGGAGAGAGTTAATAAAGGTTAGGATACAGTCTCGATGTGAAGATTAATGGATGTCAACCAGGCAAAGCGAGTGAGGGAGGAGAGTTTATAAGGTAGATACAGGATAGCTGCTGAAAGTATTAATGGATGTCCCAGGCGAGCGGAGAGAGGGAGTTATTAAAGGTAGGATAACAGTCTAGATGTGTGCAATATTAATGGATGTCACAGGCGAAGCGCGGGAGAGGAGAGAGTATAACGGTAGGTATTAAAAGTTCTAAGATGTGAAAGTTATTAATGGATGTCACAGGTGAAGCTGAGACGGGAGAGAGTTACTAAAGGTAGGATAACGGTTCTTAGATGGGAAAGTGGAAAGTATTTAATGGATTTCACCAGGCGAAAAGAGAGAGAGGGAGAGAGTTTATAAAGGAGGTAACAGGTCTAGATGGGAAAGGATTAATGAGTGTCACCAGGCGAAGCGAGAGGAGGGAGAGAGTTTATAAAGGTAGTGATAACATATGTAAAGTTTAGATTGGAAAGTATGAGGGATGTCACAGGCGAAAGCGAGAGAGAGGAAGGAGGGAGGGGGAGAGAGTTATAAAGGTGGATAACAGTCTAGTGTGAAAAGTATTAATGGAGTCCACAGGGTTGAAGCGAGAGGGAGGGGGTTCTAAAGGGGGAGGATAGCGAGTTTTAGAGGGAAAGTGGAAAAGTATTAATGGATGTCACCAGGCGAAGCGAGAGGAGAGAGAGAGGGAGAGAGTTTTAAAAGGTAGGAAACAGTCTAGATGGGAAAGTATTAATGGATGTAACCAAGGCGAAGCGAGAGAGGGAGAGAGTGAGGAGTTATAAAGGGTAGGATAACAGTCTAGATGGGGAAAGTATTAATGCGATTCACCAGGCGAAGCGAGAGAGGGAGAGAGTTATAAATGTAGGCTAACCGTCTAGATGTGAAAGTATTAAGGGATGTCACCAGGAGAAGCGAGAGAGGGAGAGAGTTATAAAGTAGGATAACAGTCTAGATGGGAAGTATTAATGGATGTCACAGGCGAACGCGAGAGCGGAGAGAGGGAGAGAGTTTATAAGGTAGGATAACCCAGTCTAGATGGGAAAGTATAATGGAATGGTCACCAGGCAAAAGCGAGAGAGGGAAGAGAGTTTATAAAAGGTAGGATAACAGTCTGATGTGAAAGTATTAATGGATGTCACCAGGCGAATCGAGAGGAGAGAGGGAGAGAGAGAATGGGAAGAGCGGGAGAGAGGGAGAGAGTTATAAAGGTAGGAAACAGTCTAGATGTGAAAGTATTAATGGATGTCACCAGGCGAAGCGAGAGAGGGCGAGAGTTATAAAAGGTAGGGATAACAGTTAGATGGCGAAAGTATTAATGGATGTTCACCAGCGAAGCGAGAGAGGGGGCGAGGAGAGTTATAACGGTAGGATAACAGTCTAGATGGGAAAGTATTAAGGGATTTCAACAGGCGAAGCGAGGAGAGGGGGAGAGTTTATAAAGGTAGGAAACAGTCTAGATGTGAAAAGTATTAAGGATTTCAACAGGCCCGAAGCGAGAGAGGGAGAGAGTTATAAAGTAGGAAAACAGTTCTAGCTGGGGGGAAAGTATAATGGGATGCACCAGGCGAAAGCGAGAGAGAGGGAGAGAGTTATTAAAGGTAGGAAACAGTCTAGATGGGAAAGAGTAATGATTTCAACCGGCGAAAGCGGGGAGAGAGGGAGAGAGTTATAAAGGAGGATAACAGTCAGATGGGAAAAGATTAATGGATTTTCAAAAGCGCGAAGCGGAGAGGGAGCTAGTTATAAAGTAGGCGAACAGTTAGAGGGAAAGTATTTAATGGATTTCCACAGGCGAGAAGCGAGAGAGAGGGAGATCGTTATAAAGGTGAGGATAACAGTCTCGAGTGGGAAAGTATTAAGGGATTTCAACAGCGAAGCGCGAGAGAGGGAGATAGTTATAAAGGTTAGGATAACAGTTCTAGATGTGAAAGTATAATGGATTGTCACCCAGGCGAAACGAAGCGAGGAGAGAGGGAGAGAGTTTATAAAGGTAGGAAACAGTCTAGATGGAAAGTATGTTTTAATGGATTTCAAACAGGCGAAGCGAGAGAGGGAGAGAGTTATGAAAGGTAGATAACAGTCTAGAGTGAAAGTATTAATGGATGTCACCAGGCGAAGCGAGAGAGGGAGAGAGTATAAAGGTAGGATAACAGTCTAGAGGTGAAAGATTAAGGATGTCACCAGGCGAAGCGAGAGAGGGAGGAGTTATAAAGGTAGGAACAGTCTAGATGTGAAAGTATTAATGGATGTCACCAGGCGAAGCGAGAGAGGGTGGAAGGAGAGAGTTATAAAGTAGGAGAACAAGTCTAGATGGGAAAGTATTAAATATTAATGAGATGTCACCAGCGAAAGCGAGAGAAGAGAGGAGAGAGTTTATAAAGTTCGGATAACAGTCTAGATGGGAAGTATTAATGGATGTAAACAGGCGAAGCGAGGAGAGGGAGGAGAGTTAGAAACGGTTAGGATAACAGTCTAGATGTGAAAAGTATTAAGGATTTTCAACAGGGCGAAAGCGAGAGAGGGAGAGAGAGAGTATAAAGGTAGGATAACAGTCTAGATGGGAAAGTATTAATGGTATGTCACCAGGCGAAGCATCGAGAGAGGGAGAGAGTTATAAAGGTAGGATAAACAGTTAGAGGGGGAAAGTATTAATGGATTTACAGGCCGAAGCGAGAGAGGGAAGAAGAGAGTTATTATAAGGTAGGATAACGTCTAGATGGGAAGTATTTAATGGATTTCAACAGGCGAAGCGAGAAGAGAGGAGATAGTTATAAAGGTAGGATAACAGTCTAGAGGGGAACGTATTAATGGATTTCAACAGGCGAAGCGAGGAGATGAGGGAGATAGTTATAAGGTAGATAACAGTCTAGATGGGGAAAGTTATTAAGGATTCAAAGGCGAAGCGAGAGAGAGGGAGAGAGAGCGGAGATAGTTATTATAAGGTAGGATAACAGTTAGATGTGAAAGTAGTAATGGATGTCACAGGCGACAGCGGTATGAGGAGAGAGGAGGAGAGAGGAGTTATAAAGTAGGAACAGTCTAGAGGGAAAGTATTAATGGTTTAAACCGGCGAAGCGAGGAGAGAGAGAGGGAGAGTGTTATAAAGGTAGGAAACAGTCTAGATGGGAAAGTATTAATGGATGTCCCCAGGCGAAGGGAGAGAGAGGGAGAGAGTTATAAAGGTTGGATAACAGTCTAGAGGGGAAAGTATTAATGGATGTCCAGGCGAAGGGAGAGAGGGAGAGAGTTATAAGGTTAGGATAACAGTCTAGATGGGAAAGTATTAATGGATGTCAGCAGGCGAAGCCAGGAGAGAAGAGAGGGGAGAGAGTGATAAAAGGTAGGATAACAGTCTAGATGTGAAAGGATTAATGGATGTCACAGGCGAAGAGAGTGCGGGAGAGGCGGAGGGAGAGGGAGGGGGTTATAAAGTTAGGATCTAGGATTACAGCTAGATGTGAAAGTATTAATGGATGTCACAGGACGAAGCGAGAGCGGGAGAGAGTTATAAAGGTAGGATAAAGTCTAATGTGCAGTATTAAGGAGGTCACAGGCGAGCGAGAGAGGGAGAGAGTTATAAAGGTTGGAATAACAGTCTAGATGTGAAAGTATTAATGGATGTTCAACCAGGAACGAAGCGAGTGAGGGAGAGAGTTAGAGAGTTTATAAAGGTAGGATAAACCGTCTAGCTGGAAAGTATTAAGGATGTCACAGGCGAAGCGAGGGAGAGGGAGAGAGAGTTATAAAGGTAGGATAACAGTCTAGATGTGAAAGTATTAATGGATGTCACCAGGCGAGAGCGAGACGAAGAGAGGGAGAGAGTTATAAGGTAGGATAACTTAACAGTCTAGATGTTGAAAGTATTAATTGGATGGTCACAGGACGAAGCGAGAGAGGGAGAGAGTTATAAAGGTAAGGATAACAGTATAGATGTGGAAAGTGTGAGGGATGTCCCAGGCGAAGGAGAGAGAGGGAGAGAGTTATAAAGGTAGGATTTGGATTAGGAAACAGTCTAGATGGGAAAAGATTTAATGGATGTCACAAGGCGAAGGTGAGGAGAGGAGAGGGAGAGAGTTATAAAGGAGGATAACCAGACTAGAGGAAAGTATTAATGGATGTCCACCAGGCGAAAGAAGGAGAGAGGGAGAGAGTTATCAGTAGGATAACAGTATAGCTGTGAAAGTATTAATGGATGTCACAAGGCGAAGGGAGAGAGGGAGAGGGAGGTTATAACAGGTAGGGATAACAGTTAGATGTTGGAAAAGTATTAATGGATGTCACCGGGCGAAGCGATTTGAGAGGGAGGAGAGTTATAAAGGTTACGATAATAACAGTCTAGAGGTGAAAGTATTAATGGATGTCATCCAGGCGAAGTGGGAGAGAGGGGGAGAGCGTTATAAAGGTAGGATAACAGCTGATGTGATGACAGTATTACTGGAGTCACAGCGAAGCGATGAGAGGGAGAGAGTTATAAAAGGTTAGTGATGACGGTTAGATGTGAAAGTCTATGGATGTCACCAGGCGAAGCGAGAGAGGGAGAGAGTTATAAAGGTAGGATAACGGTTTCTAGATGGGAAAGTATTAATGGATGTCACAGGCGAACGCGAGAGAGAGGAGAGGATCTTATAACGGTAGGAAACAGTCTAGATGGGAAAGTATTAATGGAGGTCAACAGGCGAGTGAGAGAGGGAGAAGTTCTAAAGGAGGATAACAGTCTAGATGGAGAGAAAGTATTAATGGATGGCACCAGGAGAAGAGAGGAGAGGAGAGAGAGTTATAAGTTAGGAAAACAGTGCTAGAGGTGAAAGTATGAAGGATGTACCAGGGAAGGGAGAAGGGAGGAGAGTTATAAAGGGTAGGATAACAAGTTCTAGATGGGAAAGTATTAATGGATGTCACCAGGCGAAGCGAGAGAGGGAGAGAGTTTAAAAGGTTAGGAGAACAGTCTAGATGGGAAAGTATTAATGGATGTACCAGGCGAAGGGAGAGAGGGAGAGAGTTATAAAGGTTAGGATAACAGTCAGATGGGAAATATTAATGATGTCATAGGTGAAGCTGAGAGCGGGAGAGAGAGTTATAAAGGTAGGGATAACAGTCTAGAGGTGACAGGGAAGCTGACGAGAGGGAGAGGAGTTATTTATAAAGGTAGGAGCAGAAACAGCAAGAGAGAATGGGTGTTAGGAGGGAGGACAGCTGTGTAGGTGGGGTATGTGCGAGAGATTTCCTTGCGAGGAGCGAAGGGGCACGGCCCTGCGGACCTAAGGGACCAATAGAGAAGAATAAGTAGGGAGGTGAAGTAGAGGGAAGGGGCCGGCTGAGGACATAAGGGGACCAAGAGAGAAGATAAGTAGGGAGGTGCAGTAGAGCGAAGGAATTTAAAGGTTAAAAGAAGGGTATGATAGGATTCTTTGTTTGACGGGAAGCCACCCTATTGACTGAAGTTATCGGGGTTGTGTTGTGGGTTCTCTTTTGGAGGAGAGCGAGATGATACGAGCGGCCGAGTTTAAAATAGACCGGAGAGGAGCGAGATGAGAGCGTGGAGTCCAAGCAGTAGAAGTTACAGTAGTCAAGACGGGAGATTATAAGGGCATGATGAGCATTTAAGTAGACTGGAGGAGGATGAGAGATGAAGGCCGGAGTCCAAGTAGTAGAATGTTACAGTAGGGCCAAGAGGGAGGAGATTATAAGGGCATGGATGGGCATTTAAGATAGAATCGAGAGGAGAGAGATGAGAGGCCGGGAGTCCAAGCAGTAGAATGTTACAGTAGCCAAGACGGGAGATATACGGGCATGGATGAGCATTTTAAGATCGACTGGAGAGGAGAGAGGAGAGAGATGAGAGGCCGGAGAGTCCAAGCATAGTAGAATGTTACAGTAGCCAAGGGGAGATATTTTATAAGGGCAGGGATGGGCATTTTAAGATAGAAAGGAGAGGAGAGGAAGAAAGGCCGGGAGTCCAAGCCGTAAGTAGAATGTGAAAGTAGCCAAGACGGGAGATTTAAGGGCATGGATGAGCATTTTAAGATGATAGACTGGGACCAGTTACTGATTGGGACTGATCTGTCACCTTATGTCTCATCCCATCTCTCTCAGACTGACGGTTACAATCTGGACCTGGACTACTTCTACCCTCTTACTGACCCATCAGACACGACTAGTTATAATCCAATGACAACTTAGTTAAAGAACTGATCTGCTTCACCTTATGTCTCATCCCCATCTCATTGACTGTAAGGTTACAATCTGGACCTGGACACTTCTACCCCTCTTATGACCCATCACAGACCGACTAGTTATAAATCCATGACAACTTAGTTACAGATACTGATTGTCACCTTATGTCTCATCCCCATCTCCTCTAGACTGTAAGGTTACAATCTGGACCTGGACACTTCTACCCCTCTTACGACCCATCACAGACCGACAGTTATAATCCACTGACAACTTAGCTTACAGATACGATCTGTCACCTTATGTCTCATCCCCATCTCTCTAGACTGTAAGGTACAATCTGGACCTGGACAACTTCACCCCATTCTACTGACATCGCAGGACCGACTAGTTATAATCCACTGACAACTTAGTTACAGATACTGATACTGTCACCTATTGTCTCATCCCCATCTCCTCTAGACTGTAAGGTTACAATTGGACATGGACACTCTACCCCTCTTCCGGACCCATCAAAGACCGACTAGTTATAATCCACTGACAACTTAGTTACAGATACTGATCTGTCCCTTATGTCTCATCCCCATGTCATCCTTAGACTGTAAGGTTACAATATGGACCTGGGAAACTTTAACCTTTACTGACCCATCACAGGACCGACTAGTATAATCCACTGACAACTTAGTTACAGATACTGATCTGTCACCTTATGTCTCATCCCCATCTCTCTAGACTGTAAGTACAATATGGACCTGGATCAATTCCTACACCTCTTTTACTGACCCATCACAGACCGACTAGTTATAATCCACGACAACTTAGTTACAGATACTGATCTGTCACCTTATTGTCTCATCCCCATCCTCCTCTAGACTGTAAGGTTACAATCTGGACCTGGACACTTCTACCCATTCTGACCCCATAACAGAGACTAGTTATAATCCACTGACAACTTAGTTACAGATACTGATCGGTCACCTTAGTCTCATCCCCATCTCCTCTAGACTGTAAGGTTACAATCTGGACTGACACTTCTACCCTCTTACTGACCCATCACAGACCGACTAGTTATAATCACACTGACAACTTAGTTACAGATACTGATCTGTCCATATGTTCATCCCCATCTCCTCTAGACTGTAAGGTTACAATCTGGACCTGGACACTTCTACCCCTCTTACTGACCCATCCAGCCGACCGACTAGTTTAAAAACCACTGACAACTTAGTACAGATACGATCTGTCCCCTTATGTCTCATCCCCATCTCCTCTAGACTGTAAGGTTACAATCTGGACCTGGACTCTTCTTACCCCTCTTACTGACCCATCACAGACCGAATAGTTATATCCACTGACAACTTAGTTACAGATACTGATCTGTCACCTTAGTCTCATCCCCATCTCTCTAGACTGTAAGGTTACAATCTGGACCTGGACACTTCTACCCCTCTTACTGAGCCCATCACGACGACTAGTTATAATCCACATGACAACTTAGTTACAGATAATGCTCTTTACCTTATGTCTTATCCCCATCTCCTCAGACTGTAAGGTTACAATCTGGACCTGGACACTTCTATCCCCTCTTATATGACCACACAGCGACCTAGTTATAATCCATGACAACTTAGTTACAGATACTGATTCTGTCACCTTAGTCTCATCCCCATCTCCTCTAGACTGTAAGGTTACAATCTGGGACCTGGACACTTCTACCCTCTTTCATAACGCCACAAGAACCTGAATAGTTATAATCCACTGACAACTTAGTTACAGATACTGATCTTACCTTAGTATCATCCCCATGCTACCTCTAGACTGTAAGGTTACAATCTGGACCTGGACACTTCTACCACTCTACTGACAACAGACCGACTAGTTAAATCCACTGACAACTTAGTTACAGATACTGATCGTCACTTATTCTATCCAATCTCCTCTACGACTGTAAGGTTACAATCTGGAACTGGGACACTTCTACCCCTCTTACTGACCCCATCACAGACGACTGTTATAATCCACTGACAAATTAGTTACAGATACTGACTTTCAACCTATGTCTCATCCCCATCTCCCTTAGACTGTAAGGTTACCAATTGGACCGGACACTTCTACCCCTCTTACTAACCCATCACAGGACGACTAGTTATAATCCACTGACAACTTAGTTAAGATACTGATCTGTCACCTTTGTCTCATCCATCTCCTCTAGATGCTTAAGGTTACAATATGGACCTGGACACTTCTACCCCTCTTACTGACCCATTGCAGACGAAGTTATAATCCACTGACAACTTGTTACAGATACTGATCTGTCACCTTATGTCCTCATCCCACTCCTCTAGGACTGTAGGTTACAATCTGGACCTGGACACTTACTCCCTCTACTGACCCATCACGCACCGACTGTTTAATCCACTGACAACTTAGTTACAGATAATGATCTGTCACCTTATGTCTCATCCACTTCCTCTAGACTGTGAGTTACAATTGACCTGGACACTTCTACCATCTTACTGACCCATCACAGGACCGACTAGTTATAACCACTGACAACTTAGTTACAGATACTGATCTGTCACCTTATCTCATCCCCAAGGGCAAGGTGTGAATTCCCCATAATAAACAAACAATGTCCCAGACCAGAACTAGCAGGGAATCTCCTAGTAGAGAATTGAGCAGAAACCAACTGGCAGATGAAAGGTCATTCATATTCCTTAATAATTCCGGATGTAGAATTATTTCAGGTTTTCATAAATAACCCCAGTTTATCCAGTAATTAATTCTACATTTATAGAGACCTGACACAATATCATAGCCCGGGCCAAACTTGGATATTATCGTTCTTAGGTCTAGGATACCCCAGATATGTCGTATTTGGTCTTGTTCTGTTGGAAAAAATTAGTTATAAACCATCATGATATTATTTTGAATGTGACATGTGTGGTTCATGGATTATGGACTGGGGGGGAGTTTGATATTTGAAATTCCCTCCAAAACTTGGAACCAACCTTCTGGGGCAGAACCAAGTCCACCCCTCTAGGGACCAGACCACTCCCATTTTCTGAAGAAAGGATAAAAATGGAACTGGGTCTCATCCCAAAGAGTTCGTCATAACATCTACAATAACATCTTCAATACCATCTAGCCAACTGGACGGACCATATTGGCTTACAGCAGGACTTATCATTTGGACCATTATTTTCCCGTAAATTGGATTATCAAGTTCTGGACTCTTCTCATGGACTATTCAGATGCCAATTATCTCTAAGTATTTCTTCTTTTACCCAATTCTACCCTCACTTGTGTTACCGCTTTATGTTCAGTGATTTATTTTATTTTTCTTTATATTTTTATGCACTATTTTTAACAACTTTTAATAAATGATATAAAATCATTTATAGGCTATTGTCCTATTCTGAGTATATCCCAAAACAAACCTGTGTCTTCGAAGTACGCTACTATAGAGAGTATTGTGTAGGTATATAGAGATACTGTATAACTGTGTATAGAATATTAGGGGTGAATAACCAATTTCCTTACAGGTTGTTAGAAGTAGGGGAGCGGATATCCCCATATAGGTAACATGTATCTATCATGTGTATCTATCTATCATGTGTATCTATCTATCATGTGTATCTATCTATCTATCTATCTATCTATCTATCTATCTATCCATATAACTAACTGTCTGCCTATCTATCTAACTCTGTCTATCTATCTATCATCTATCTTTCCAACTCTGTGTATCTCTATCTATCTATCTATCTTTCTACCACTGTCTATTTATCATCTATCAATCTATTTATCTATCTATCTATTTATCTATCTACCTGTCTATCTTTCTATTGATCTATCTATCTATCTATCTCTCTATCTATCTATCTATCATCTATCGGTCTATCTATCTATCTGCCATCTATCTATCTATCTATCTATCTGTCACCTATTTATCATCTATCTATATAACTATCTATCTATCGCTCACTCTCTAGCATCTATCTATCTATCTATCTATCATCTATCGGTCTATCTATCTATATCATCTCCTCTAGACTGTAAGGTTACAATCTGGACCTGGACACTTCTACCCCTCTTACTGACCCATCACAGACCGACTAGTTATAATCCACTGACAACTTAGTTACAGATACTGATCTGTCACCTTATGTCTCATCCCCATCTCCTCTAGACTGTAAGGTTACAGTCTGGACCTGGACACTTCTACCCTGTGACGAACAGGTATGCAATGTAAAACGCCATAGACAATATCTGAAATTGCACCCCCAATTTTCTTTTATTTCACCATATTGGCATGATGAAGCAGTATGGCAGCTCCCATTGTTTCCCTGTCATGGGTATCACAGAATTAATTCATGTTAACTTGTAGATATAGGTAGAATAGCAGAGCCATTTGGTGTTAGCTGACCTAGCAAGGGGTCTGACTTCAATGGGGCAAGGTGTGAATATACAAACAATGATCCAGACTAAGAGACACCAACAACAGCAGGGAATCTCCTAGTACAGAACACAGCAGAAACCAAATGGCAGATGAAAGGTCATTCATATTCCTTAGTAATTCAGGATGTAGAATTATTTCAGGTTTTCATAAATACTCCCAGTTTATCCAGTAATTAATTCTACATTTATAGAGACCTGACACAATATCATAGCCCGAGCCAAACTTGGGATATTATCCTTCTTAGGCCTAGGATACCCCAGATATGTCGTATTTGGTCTTAATCTGTTGGGGAAAATTAGTTATGGACCATCAGGATATTATTTTGAATGTGATATGAACGGTTCACAGATTATGGACTGGAGGGGAATTGGATATTTAAAATTCCCTCCAAAACTAGGAACCAACCTTCGTGGGCAGAACCAAGTCCGCCCCCTCTAGGGACCAGACCACTCCCATTTTCTAAAAAAGGATAAGAGTGGAATTGGGTCTCAGCCCAAGGGGTCCGTCATAACATCTTCTATACCATCTACAATACCATCTAGCCAACCAGACGGACCGTATTGGGTTACAGCAGGACTTATCATTTGGACTATTATTTTCCCATAAACTGGATTATCATGGGCTATTCAGATGCCATTTATCCTTAAGTATTCCTTCTTTTACCCATTTCTACCCTCACTTGTGTTACCGCTTTATGTTCAGTGATTTATTTTATTTTTCTTTATATTTTTATGCACTATTTTTAACAACTTTTAATAAATGATATAAAATCATTTATAGGCTATTGTCCTATTCTGAGTATATCCCAAAACAAACCTGTGTCTTCGAAGTACGCTACTATAGAGAAGTATTGTGTTGGTATATAGAGATACTGTATAACTGTGTATAGAATATTAGGGGGAATAACCAATTTCCTTACAGGTTGTTAGTAGTACGCTACTATAGAGAAGTATTGTGTAGGTATATAGATATACTGTATAACTGTGTATAGAATATTAGGGGTGAATAACCAATTTCCTTACAGGTTGTTAGAAGTAGGGGAGCGGATATCCCTATATAGGTAACAGGTCATTCCGCTGTTTAATCGGGATGTGGTGGCAGTGAGTATATTGATATTTAGTAATATTAATTGTGTAATATATCGTTTGTTCACCAAACCCACCGGGTCCGATCTGTTCCGTCCGCCTGTCGGTTGCTTGGAGTGTAGTTTCCGGTAACGGATAGGTGGTTGGGCGTCTCGGGACTGGGGGGTTTGTGACACCCGTGCTTGGCTCAATTCAGATACCAAGTTCCTACACTGCTGTACTCGTGTAGCTGAGCAGCTGGGGGAAAGTCACACAGTCAGACGGACTTTAACCATTACAAGCTCATGTTGTCGTGCTGTAAAAGCAAGTTAAGTTTAATTATAAGCTGCAGCTTTAAATAACCTTTCCCCCCCTTTTTTTTCCTAGGTCCCTCCTGAGCCCACCTATCCTGCTGTAAAGTTGCTGCCATCTTGGATATGGCTTGAAGACTGTTCTCCGTAAGCGGAGCTAAACTCCTCGTTTTCTCCGTGCGTGCCCTCACTGTGTGCAATGTGACGTCGGCACCCCATGCTGTACACAAGCACGGTGCGATGATGTCACTCGTGCACGCATCTATGTGACGTTGTGAGGGCGTGTACCGTGCAAACGAGGAATGGAACTGGCTAGCCGTTTCAGATACATGAGATGTGGGGCTGCCATTTTACTTAAGGGTATTGCCTTCAGTTTCCTCTTGCCCAGGAATAGCTGACATCAGGCACTGTCCAGGAAGTCGTCTCCCATTGGTCAGGTCTGGCGAGAAACTTTGGGCAGAAACGAGACTCGGCAGCTGAGGTAAGAGCTGAGACCTGCGGAGAGAGAGCAGTGGGGAGCTGGGCAGGAAACAAGCAGCATTGTATGAGCGGGTGTCAGGAGATTTAGTACATCATGTCGTCCTGCCGTGGGGTATGGAGAGGACCCCAGTCCTGCCGTGGGGTATGGAGAGGACCCCAGTCCGCCGTGGGGTATGGAGAGGACCCCAGTCCTGCCGTGGGGTATAGGAGGACCCCAGTCCTGCCGTGGGGTATGGAGAGGACCCCAGTCCTGCCGTGGGGTATGGAGAGGACGCTGTGCATTTCCCAGGCTCTGGTCCGGTCACGGGAGGGAAACAGTTGGAAGAGGCAGCCAGCGTTCTCAGTCAGCGCCTGTAAGGAAACGCAGAAGGACCGGCAGAAAAGAGGCAAAAGGTACCTGAAAGGTGGTACATGAGGCTTATTTACTACAGCGAAGGATCGTAGTGAAAACTATGGTCCTAGTGACAGAGAAGATAAGGGGCGACCTGTGCCTCGTAGTTCAGTGATTGGTTACAGGCCTTTTGCCTATTTGCGGATATTTTATCGCAGAAATACCCAGTTTGTCCCGGGGTTGATTAAGCTCCTGGACCCCGTGGCAGATGGTTCCAAATCCTTTAGTGGACTAGGCTGGTACATTTATCATGAACGGCAGAAAATGGCGGTACATAAAGAGATGAGATGGGGCTACAAAGATGTCCAGCAGGACACAATCCCTAGTCACAACTACCAGGTATCAGACTCCTGCACCGAAAGGCAATGGTTAACCAGGGCACAAGATAATGGCCTAATACTGCCGCGTTTCGATGCACAAGATGAGGTTCTTCCAGGGTCCAAAAAGAGGAACTAGACCCATCCACTCAATTAGTTATCCCGGTGAAGGTACCAGAAATGATTCCATTTTTAATGGCCTATCCAAAGCGCCAGAAAGCCTCGGTAATTGCTACGTCTCATTTGATAGGGCGTTAGTAGTTTTGAAAGAGGCCAGTTTGCCCTTATGGCTAAATGTGATATCCAATCTGCTTTCTGGCTTCTGCCTATTCACCCCGAGTGATGTTTTACGTTTTAGATTTAGGGGATTTTATTCCTTAAAAAAAGAATCAGTGAGCTGGTCTCTCCATCTAAGTCAGTGTTGGGTGGGCTTCAATTTTCTAAGATTCATCTTTATAAGAGAGAACTTGTGGTTCTGATCTCAAGGTCTAAGACAGATCCCAGAGGCCAAGTTCAATGTCCAGATAAATTTACCAATCTCGGTCCATGTCCTGTATCAGGACATGTTCATTCGTGTTACATTACCATCGCAAGTAGAGATGGGATCCGGATCCGACACGGAACCCCTCGGTTCCAAAATCCGAAAGATCCGTCCAAAGCCAGGTGGATCCTCTGGATTCCGGGACTTCAGAAGGTATTTTTGATAATTAGCGTTCACAAATTATTGAAAATACGATCATATTTTCAAACGTTCGAGGCTATTTTTGATAATTATCAAAAAATTTGTTCCGGTTTCAGATTTTCGGATCTTCAGGAAATCCAAAAACGAAAGGAAACTATTAAGTTTGGGCCCCCTCTAATCGCAAGGCCCCCTTATAATCCATGCCGATGGCACATTATCTTATTATCAGTTCTGATGGGTTTTAAGGTCCTGTGCTATTCATACACAGCTTGGTCCTGTCCTCTATACCCCACATTCATTCAGAATAGGGGCTGCTACTCAGGCAGCTTTACTACAATTCTCATCTGGTAGGATCCAGAAGTTAGGGCGTTGGGACTCAGCTAGGTACAAATCTTACCTCCGTCTGTCCTCAGTTTAATTCTGATTTCATTTCAAACAGGAGCCAACTGAGAACTTGGATATTGGGACTCTCCGTGTTCTGGGCCAATAGATGTGCACAGCAGAGAAAATTCATCCTCAATCTTTCATTTTCATCTAATACTAGCAGTTGTACCCGTCATTGCCCATGTACATATGTGGGTATAGTAGTTGTTACTAGCAGTTGTACCCGTCATTGCCCATGTACATATGTGGGTAAGTATTATTACTAGCAGTTGTACCTGTCGTTGCCCATGTACATATGTGGGTATAGTAGTTATTACTAGCAGTTTGCCCGTCTTGCCCATGACATCATGTTGGTAAGTTAGTTTTACTAGCAGTTTGTACCGTCTTGCCCATGTATATGTGGGTATAGTAGTTATTTACAGATGTTGTACCTGTCGTTGCCCATGTACATATGTGGGTATAGTAGTTATTACTAGCAGTTGTACCTGTCGTTGCCCATGTACATAGGTGGGTATAGTAGTTATTACTAGCAGTTGACCTGTCGTTGCCCATGTAATATGTGGGTATAGTAGTTATTACTAGCAGTTGTACCCATTGTTGCCCATGTACATATGTGGGTATAGTAGTTGTACTAGCAGTTGTACCCATCGTGCCATGTACATATGTGGGTAGAGTAGTTTTACTAGCAGTTGTACCTGTCGTTGCCCTCATTACTTGTGGTAAGTAAGTTATTACTAGCAGTGGTGTACCTGTCGTTGCCCAGTATCATCTGTGGTAAAGAGTAGATTATATCTAGCAAGTTACCGTCGTTGGCCCTGTACCTAGTGGGTAATAGGATTATTACTAGCAGTTGTACCCATTGTTGCCCATGTACATATGTAGGTATAGTAGTTTTTACTAGCAGTTGTACCCATCGTTGTCCATGTACATATGTGGGTATAGTAGTTGTTACTAGCAGTTGTACCCAGCTTGCCCGTGTACACAAGTGGGTATAGTATTTTTCACTAGCAGTTGTACCCGTCGTTGCCCATGTACACAAGTGGGTATAGTATTTTTCACTAGCAGTTGTACCCGTCGTTGCCCATGTACACATGTGGGTATAGTATTTGTTACTAGCAGTTGTACCCAGCGGTGCCTGTGTACACATGTGGGTATAGTATTTGTTTTTAAAAAGTTGTACCTGGTGGTGCCCGTGTACACATGTGGGTATAGTATTTGTTACTAGCAGTTGTACCCGGCGTTGCCCATGTACACATGTGGGTATAGTATGTTACTAGCAGTTGTACCCAGCGTTGCCCGTGTACACATGTGGGTATAGTATGTTTCTATATAGAGTCTTGTTTAGATTTTTATCTAGTAGAGCTGGCCAGCGATATTTATTGTGTATGTATATTTTAGTAATAAATTGTATTATATGTTTTTAGCTATTGTGTTTTTTATGGTGTATACAGGTTGCATTCTATTTATTTCATTGCTGTAGTGGAGGGGGGGTCCTGAATCACTGTGTGAGAATGTTAGTGATTTCAGGGGTATCCTCCTTTCTCTCTTTGGTTTTGTTCGGTAGGGGGTTTCCGAGCGCTCCTGTAGGGGGCTCAGTATTGGTACATTTATATTGTATTATACATATGTCCACTAGATGGCACTGTACCAGGTTGAACAGCGCTGTCTTTGTGTACAGTATAACCAGGACTGGTTTATCTATTATATTAATATAGTGATGTATTATATACATGTCCACTAGATGGCACTGTATCAGGTTGAACAGCACTGTGTGTTTGTGTACAGTATAACCAGGACTGGTTTATCTATTATATTAATATAGTGATGTATTATATACATGTCCACTAGATGGCACTGTATCAGGTTGAACAGCACTGTGTGTTTCTGTACAGTATAACCAGGACTGGTTTATCTATTATATTAATATAGTGATGTATTATACATATGACCACTAGATGGCACTGTATCAGGTTGAACAGCATTGTGTGTTTGTGTACACAACCAGAACTGGTTTATCTATTATATTAATAAAGTGATGTATTATACATATGACCACTAGATGGCACTGTATCAGGTTGAACAGCACTGTGTGTTTTTGTACAGTATAACCAGGACTGGTTTATCTATTATATTAATATAGTGATGTATTATACATATGACTACTAGATGGCACTGTATCAGGTTAACCAGAACTGTGTGTTTGTGTACAGTATAACCAGGACTGGTTTATTATATTAATATAGTGATGTATTATATACATGTCCACTAGATGGCATTGTATCAGGTTGAACAGCACTGTGTGTTTGTGTACAGTATAACCAGGACTGGTTTATTATATTAATATAGTGATGTATTATACATATGACCACTAGATGGCACTGTATCAGGTTGAACAGCACTGTGTGTTTGTGTACAGTATAACCAGGACTGGTTTATCTATTATATTAATATAGTGATGTGTTATACATATGACCACTAGATGGCACTGTACCAGGTTGATGTATTATGCACATTTGAGATGCAGTGTATTAGTACAGAGTGGTACAGGAACCTAATTCCATCCAATTCCAGTGATTGCTATGGTAAGTGGTTTATTATATGCCCAGTAGGTGGCAGTGTCTGCTAAGTCTTAATTCTCCCCTATATGAATGGTGTGAAGGGGGGAGGGGGACCCGCCAGGAAATGTAAGACCAGGGGCCCGCCAGGAAATGTAAGACCAGGGGCCCGCCAGGACCAATTTTATGTTTAAACTGATTCTGTCATTTTCTACACCGTCCCAAGCGTTTACATGTAAATCCTGTCAGTACCAATTGGATTGGCCCTTTATTGGTGCTAATGTGTGTATGACGCACCTTTAGATCCAATGGGAACAATCATAAATGGGTCCGTGTGTAGCTGTGCATTGTGGGTATTTAATTACCCAGCATTATCTTAACCTTTACACTGCTGGTTTATTAACTCAATGGGGATCAGGCCTAAGATTAATATCACCAGGTCCCTACACTGGACAGTAACTGCCACATGGGGGCGACTGAGATCCATGAGATGGATCAGGAGAGTCAATTCCAGGTAATGTGAATATTTCCCTATTAGAGGGAGGGGGAGTCACTTTGACCCTTATTTATAAAGAGATATCGCACCTTTATGGATATGGCCCTTTAAACCTTAACCTGTAACCAAACACCTACAATACCCAGGACAAGGGAGGGAGCGTCTGTTAGATATTAAATAGGGACAAAGGCAGCAGGAAATAAGTCGTCAATACTAAACCTTGTCCCAGGAGCTCCCAATCTAGGAGACCCAGCGTCCCTATAATTACAGCCGAAGGCGTGATAATAATCCTGAGTACGACAGGAGATGATAATATTCCAATATACTGTACACGGGAGATGATTAATATCCATCTAATGTACACAGAGCTGCTAATGTTCCTCTACTGTACACCGGAGGAAATAATGTCCACTATGTACAAGGAGTTATAATGTCCATATAATGTACACAGGAGATGATAATATCCACCAGATGAAATCCTATATGTACACAGGAGTGATAATATCCATAAGTACACGGAATGATCACCATAATGACACGGAGATTAACCATAGCAGACTGAATGCAAATAATGTACCAGGGGCCTATAATGTACACCAGGAGATGATAATATCCATATGTTCACAGTGTATATCCATATCAAAGATGATAATATAATTGCCACGGTGATAATTCATGTACACAGGAAATACCATAATGCCGAAGTGATATATCCTACTATGTACACAGGGATGATATGTCCATATATCCAGATATGCAAACTGTTACCACAGGAGATATATATGTCCATATAATGTCACATGAGAGAATAATATCCCATATAATGTACACAGGAGATGGATAATATCCCATAACTGTACACAGGAGAGGATAATGTCCATATAATGTACCACAGGAGGAATTATAAGTCCTATAATGTACACAGGATGATAATCAAGAAGGAAGATCCTATCAATTGTAAACAGGACTAGTCCTAATGAACAGAGATGATATATCCATAATAAACGTGAATTGTCCATCATTACAAGGAGATAAATAATACCATATAATGTACAACTAGGAGAGTATTGATCATCTTCCATAAATGTTTGGACAGCGTTAGGTGCCAAATTGCCTATAAATTACATAGAGAGGATAAGTCTATGTACACGGAGATATTATATGCATATATTTCACGATGAAAATCTCCATATCATGAAGGTGAATGTCCGATCAGTAAAGAGATAGTACCCATGATAATGTACACAGAGAAAGTATATATATGTACCATGATAATTGGTAAAATCACAGGAGATGATAATATCCATATAATGTACACAGGAATAATCCAGACAGATACATGTCCATATAATGTACACAGGAGATGATTATATCCCTATAGCAAGAGTACACTGAGATGATAATACCCTATATGACACAGGAGATTAATATCCATATAATGTCCACATGAGATGATATATCCATATAATTACACAGAGAACTAATGTCCATACATGCACAGGAATGTATAATATCCATATAACTGTACACATAGGATATGGATATATCCATAATGTAACACAGAGGAAATAGCGTCCATATAATTACACAGGAGATGATAATACTCCGTATTGTCAACCAGGAGAGGATAATATCCATATATGTCACAGGAGGAATAATGCCATATAATGTACACAGGGATGATAATTCCATATAATGTACACAAGGGAGATATATCCATATAATGTACCAGGATGGAAATAATGTCCCTATAATGGTACACGGGATGATAATATCCCTAATAATGTACACAGGAGAGAGTATGTCCATATAATGTAACACAGGAGATCTAATATCCATATATGTACACAGAGGATATAATATCCATATAATGTACACAGGAGATGATAATATCCATATAATGTACACATGGAGGACATAATTCCATATAAGGACACGAGATATGATAATATCCATATAATGTACACAGAGCAGGAGCTAATATCCATATAATGTACACCAGGAAGGAAGATACTCTCCATATATGTACACCGGAGAACTATGTCCTACTAAAATGACCAGGAGGAAATAATATCCATATAATGTACACAGGAGATGATAATATCCATATAAATGTACACAGGGAGGATAAATGTCCCTATTAATGTACACAGGAAGAGATAATTGTCCATATATGTACCACCGGAGATAGATATCATATAATGCCAAGATAATAATCATATAGCACAGGAGATCATAATATCCGATACAATGTACACAGTGAGATGTATATCCATATACATGTACACAGGAGATGAGTCATATCCATATAATGTACCAGCAGATGAACAAGTGCGCCATGTAATGTACACAGGATGATAGTCAAATTAACGAGTGATAATCCATATAATGTACACAGGAGAGGATATATATCCATATAATGTACACAGGAGGAATATGTCCAATTGTCCCCAGGAGATGAGTCCATATAAGTACACGAGGATAATTATCCTAAGACAGGCGTAATATCCATATAATTTACACAGTAGAATCATGTACCAAAATGTACACACGAGATGAAAATATCCATATATGTACCAGGAGGATAATGTCCATATCAATTTACACAGGAGAATAGTATTCCATAAATGTACACAGGAGAGATAATAGTCCGATTATGTCCCAGGAGTGAATAAGTCCATATAATGGACCACAGGAGATGATAATATCCATATAATGTACACACGGAGATGGATAATATCCAAATTAACAGAGATGATAATCCAAATCAGTAGATGAAATGATCCATCTATGTACACTGGAGTATGCACTAAGATTAGCCATATAATGTACACAGGAGTGATAATATCCATATAATGTATCACAGGAGATGATACTGTCCATATAATGGTAGCACAGGAAATGATAATATCCAATAATGCAAGAGTGTAACCATGTACCGAGCTGATAATATCCAAATATGTACACAGGAAGATAATATCCATATAATGTACACAGGGACCTATAATATCCATATATGTTACCACGGCAGATGATATATCCAATCTAATCACATAGAAATGTCCATACTAAGTCAGGAGAGATGATAATATCCATATAATGTCACCAGAGATGTAATTCCATATATCACAGTGATTCCATATAATGTAACCCAGGAGCAGGAAAATATCCATATAAATGTAACACAGGAATGATAGATAATGTCCATATAATATGTACACATGAGATACATGACATATCCATATAAATTCACAGTAGAGGATATTCCATATAATGTACAAGGAGATGAAATATCCATATGAATGGTACACAGGAGATGATAATATCCATATAATGTACAACACGGAATGAGATATATCCATAAGTAACACAGAATGATAATATCCATATATGTACACGGAGATGATAGATGTCCATATATGTAAGCACAGGAGTATGCCTTGACACATAGATGCAATAATGTACACATGAGATGTATCATATTACACATTAGATGACTAATGTCCATATAATGTACAAACAGAGATGAATACTATCCATATAATGTACACAGGATGATAATACCTAATAATGTACACAGGAGATGAATATATATATCTTCAATATAAGTCAATTTCACAGGATAGATATATATGTCCATAATGTACAACAGGATGATAATTCCATATAAATTACAACAGGAGATGATACATCCAGATAATGGACACAGGAGATGAAATATCCCTATAATGTACACAGGCAGAGGAGAATATATCCATATATGTACACCGACAGATTACGATATAATGATAAAAAGCTGATCATCATATACCGTAATAGATAGACATTCAGATCATATAGCTTACATGTCACAGGATGATATATGTCCTTAATGTACACAGGAGATGATATTCACTATACATGTACACAGGAGATGAATAATATCCATTAATGTACACAGGAAGTGATATATACCACTATAATGTAACAGGAGAGATAATATCATATAATTTACACAGGAGATGATATATCCATATAATGGGTACCAAGTTGATATCAGTAACTGTAACATGTGATATGATATATTCACATGAGATGATTTATCATAACACAGGAGATGATAATATATTTCTCAATGTTAATACCAGTATAATGTACACAGGGGATGATAATATCCATATAATGTCCAGGAGAGATAATATCCATATAATGGTACAGCGAAGTCATTCCTTTGTAAGAAATAGGCATATACTGTCCACAAGTGATATACATATATAACACAGGAGAGGATAATATCCATTATGTACACAGGAGGAAAATTCCATATAATGGTTACACAGGGATGAAATAATATCCATATATGTACACGGAGAGGATAATATCCATCATACAGATAAGTACTAATGTACCGGAGGAAATATGCCATATAATTGTACACAGGATGATAACGACATAAATGTACCAATATGATACGCTAAGCACAGTGAAGGAATCATATACCAAGAAAATTATATATTGTACACAGGAGATGTAATATCCATAATGTAACACATGGAGACTATGCTAGTATATACAAATATATAAGACCTAAATTACACCAGAGTAGAAGAGATATAGTCAAAGTGTACCATTAGCCAAACGTATACATGTCAATTCCTCTGATAAATCATATGTACAGGAAGATAAACATAAATGTACAAGGAGGACAGCATAAATGTCAAGAATATGGTCTACTGTTATTCATATTACAACCGACTTGAAGTTTAGTTCTTGAAACGTTTCGCTAGTCATATCCGACTGGATCTCTCGAATTTCAGAATGACTTGTAACGAATTGTGGCTATTACTGTCCCTGGAAAATCCCAATTACATATTACAGCCAGGTGTTAAGGGGTGTGATTAGATAGGTGGCTAAGAGGTTTATAGGAACATCCAGGGTAAGTGTCAATACACATTGTACTGGCAGACGTTGGTGTCGAACCCCCCCCCTCTATTTGGCTGGTTTCGTTCTCATTTTCACATAAATGTCCTCCTTAAACCTCTCTTGACCAGCACGTTCCTTTGCCAATATGTTAACATTACACATCTCAAAGGTTATGTCCCTTTATCCTTAAGAATGCAGGTACACGCCTGAGTCCTGACCCGAGAAATTGGCTCTTCTGTTTTGCTGGGCCATACGTTGATGCATTGAGTTTTGGTCTCCCCACATACAAATCAGAGCATTTTCTCTCTCGGCACTGCACTACGTATATGATATCATTCTTCACTGCTGCTGCACTGCACTATATGATGTCACTCTTCACTGCACTGCTTGTGTTATGATGTCACTCTTGTCACTGCACTGCGGTATGATTGGTCACTTCAACACTGCACTGCAGCTGCGTATATGTGTCACTCTTCACTGCAGGCGTATTGGTGCAGCGCTTCGCGCGTTTTACGATGTCACTCTTCCTGCACTGCATTTGTATATGATGTCACTCTCTTCCTAACTGCATATATGAATGTCACTCTTCACTGTACTGCATATATGAATGTCACTCTTCACTGCACTGCATTGTGTATATGGTCATCTTCCACTGCATTGTGTATGATGATGTCCACTCTTCACTGCACTGGCGTAGATGTGCACTCTTCCTCGCACTGCATATATGATGTCACTACTGGTGCACTGCACTGCGTATATGATGGCGGCTTTTCCTTGTGTTTCGGTATTGGGTTTTTCGGGATGTACCAATTGATGCCCTCAGTGTGTTGCTCGGTAATCAATGCAGACAGGGAGAAAACGGTGTTTTATTGAAAATTCCTTGTTAATTTCCTCGGAGACACCCTGCGACCATATGGGATATGACCATGTTCTTCCCTCCCTGTCTTGCTTTTCCCCTTCACTTGTTGGTATTCGTGTTCTTTTTCTTTCTTCCTACTTCTTTTGACAAGGCCCAGTCCCTGGAATATCCACAAGGTTTTAAGGGCTCTCCTCTGAGATTTTTCATTTTTAGCCTTCGCCTCTGGTGCTAGTGGGATGTGTCTCCAGCTCTGGTGCTAGTGGGGAAATGTTCTCAGCTCTGGTTGTGGGGATGTTGCTCAGCGCTGTGTTAGTGGGGATTTCAGTCTGTCATGGGACTCGAGCTCTGTGCTATGGGGGGATGTTCTCAGCCGTGGGCTTATGGTGATGTTTTCTCAGCTCTGTTGGAGTGGGTGGAATGTTTCTCAATCTGCGTGCTAGTGGGGAGTGCTCAGCTCTGGTGCTTATGGGGATTCCAGCACTCTGGTTAGTGGGGATGTTTCTCAGCCTGTGTTAGTGTGGATGTTCCAGCTCTGTTGTGTCCATGTGGTGGATGTTCTCAGCTCCCGTGCAGTGCTAACACAGAGCTGAAACATCCCCACTAACACAAAGCTGAGATCCCCACCATCCAGAGCTGAGACATCCCCACTAGCACATAGCGAGAACATCCCCACTAACACAATCCCGATAACATCCCTACTACACACAGAGCTGGAACATCCCACTAGCACAGAGCCGAGAACATCCCCACTAGCACAGAGCTGAGAAACATCCCCACTAACACGGACTGAGAACATCCCCCTACACCAGAGCTGAGAACATCCCACTAGCACAGAGCCAAACATCCCCACTTAGCACAGAGCTAAACATCCCCACTAGCAGCGCTAGAACTCCACAAGACTGAGAACATCCCCCACTAACACAGAGCTGAACATCCCCACTAACACAGAGCTGAGACATCCCCCCACTACACAGACTAGAACATCCCACTAGCACAGAGCTTGAGAACATCCCCACTAGGCTGAAGAACATCCCCCTTCTAACATCCCACTAAAAGCGGAGAAAATCCCCACTAACACATGAGCTGAGAACATCCCACTAGCACAAGAGCTGAAAACATCCTCACTAACACATAGCTGAGAACCACAGAGCGAAGGCTAAAAATGACATCTCAGAGGAGCCCTAAACCTTGTGGATATCAGAGCTGAGAGCATCCTAGTGGGGATGTTCTCAGCTGCTGGTGCTAGTGGGGATGTTCTCAGCTCTGTGCTATGGGGATGTTCTCCTTAGATGGATCTCCATTGTGCAGTGGGGATGTTTCTCAGCTCTGGGTAGTAGTGGGATTTTCTCGGCTCTCGTTTAGTGGGGATTTCTCGGCTCTGTGCAGTGGGGATTGTTCTCGGCTCTGTGCTAGTGGGGGATGTTTTCTGCTCTGTGGCTAGTGGGGATGTTCTCGCTCTGTGTTAGTGTGGGATGTTCCTCAGCTCTGTGTGTCCTAGTCTTGCTTGTGGATGTTTCTCAGCTCTGTGCTAGTGGGGATGTTCTCAGCTCTGTGCTAATGGGGATGTTCTCTTATGCTCTGTGCTAGTGGGGATGTTCTCAGCCTCTGTGTTTAGTGGGATGTTTCTCATGCTCTGTGCTAGTGGGGATGTCTCGCTCTGTGCTAGTGGGGATGTTCTCAGCTCTGTGTTTAGTGGGTAGTTCTCAGCTCTGTGCTAGTGGGGAATGTTTCTACAGCTCGGTCTAGTGGGATGTTCTCAGCTCTGTTCTAGTGGGGATGTTCTCACGCTCTGTGCTAAGTGGGATGTTTCTCTGCTCTGGTTTGGATTCAGCTGTAGGGGGATTTGTTCTCAGCTCTGTGCTAGTGGGGAATTTCAGCTCTGTGCTAGTGGGGATGTTCTCAGTCTCTTGCTAGTGGGGATGTTCTCAGCTCTGGTCTTAGTGGGGATGTTTCTCTAGATTCTGTGTCTCCAGCTGTGTGAGGATGTTCTCGGCTTCGTGTAGTGGGGATTTCTGCTCCTGTAGCTGATGTAGGGGTGAGTGATTTCGGCTCTGTGCTAGTGGGGATGTTCTCGGGCTCTGTGCTAGTGGGGATGTTCTCAGCTCTGTGTTAGTGGGGGAATGGTTCTCAGCTCTGTGCTAGTGTGAGTGGAGGTTCTCAGCTCTGTGCTAGTTGGGGATGTTCGCGCTCTGTGCTCGTGGGGATGTTTCTCAGCTCTGTTCGTAAGTGGGGATGGTTTTCTCAGCTTTGTGTTGTGGGGATGTTCTCAGTCCTGTGCTAGTGGTATGCTTCTCAGCTTCTGTTGCTAGTGGGGGGTATGTCATCCAGCTCTGTGCTAGTGGGATTTCTCAGCTCGTGTGCTAGTGTGGGAATGTTCTCACAGCTCTGTGCTAGTGGGGATGTTTCGTCCAGCTCTGTGCTAGTGGGGATGTTGCTCCTCAGCTCTGTGCTACGTGGGCATTTTCTCATGCTCTGTGTTGTGGGGATGTTCTCAGCTCTGTGCTAAGGGGATGTTCTCACTCTTGCTATGGGGATGTTCCTCACTCTGTCTAGTGGATGTCTCAGTGTTAGTGTGTCCTCTACTCTGTCGTTAGTTGGATGTTTCTCACTCTGTGGGTAGTGGGGATGTTCTAGCTCTGTGCTAGTGGTGGATGTGTTTCTATCAGCTCTTGTGCTTAGTGGGGATGTTCTCATGTTGTGTTCCTCTTGTGTTAGTGGGCGATGTTCTCAGCTCTGTGCTAGTGGGGATGTTCTCAGCTCTGTGTATTGGGGATGTTCTCAGCTCTGTGTTAGTGGGGATGTTCTCACAGCTCTTGGCTAGTGGGGAGTTCCTCAGCTCTGTGCTAGTGGATGTTTCACCTGGCCTCGCGTGTAGTGGGGATGTTCTCGGCTCTGTGTTAGTGGGGATTTTCTCGCTCTGTGCTATGGGGATGTATCTTCTCGGCTCTGTTTAGTGGGATGTTTCTCCTGGCTCTGTTGCTATGGGGATTTCTGGCTCTGTGTTTTAAGGTGGGTGATGTTTCTCAGCTCCTGTGCTGTGGGGATGTTTCTCAGCTCTGTGCTAGTGGGGATGTTCTAGTCTCTGTGCTAGTGGATGTATCTCACTCTGTGTTAGTGGGGAGTTCTCGGCTCTGTGCTAGGTGGGGATGTTCTCGGCCGTCTGTGTTAGTGGGTATGTTCTCTGGCGCTCTCGTCTGGCTTAGTGGGGATGTTTCTCAGCTCTGTGTTAGTGGGGATGTTCTCATGCTCTGTGGCTAGTGGGGAATGTTCTGCAGCTCTGTGCTTATTGGGGATTTTCAAGCTCTGTGCTAGTGGGGATGGTTCCTCGTTCTGTCTTGGATGTCTCAGTCTGCGGGGATGTTCTCAGCTCTGGTCTTGGATGCTACCTGTGGTATGGGATGTTCTCAGCTCTGTGCTAGTGGGGATGTTTCTCGGCTCTGTGCTGTGGGGATGTTCTGCCGGCTCTGTGCTAGTGGTGGGAGTGTTCTCGCTCTGTCTCCTTAGGGCCGATGTCCAGGTTAGTGGGATGTTCTCAGCGCTGGCTTAGTGGGGATGTTCTCAGCTCTGTGTTAGTGGGGATGTTCTCAGCTCTGTGGTAGGTGGGGAGGATTCTCAGCTCTGTGTTAGTGGGATTTCCTGGAGCTCTGTGTTAGTGGGGATGTTCTCAGCCTTGTGTTATAGTGGGGATGTTCTCACTCTGTGTTATGGTGTTCAGCTCTGTGTATGGTGGTTCTCAGCTCTGGCTAGTGGGGATGTTCTCCAGCTCTGTGTTTAGTTGGGGATGTTCTCCAGCCCCTTGTTAGTGGGGATGTTCTCACTGCTGTGTTATGGGGATGTTCTCAGCTCTGTGTTAGTGGGGATGTTTCTCAGCTCTGTGCTATGGGGATGTTCTCAGCCTGGCTGAGTTGTGGATGTTTTCTCAGCTCTGTGCTAAGTGGGGATGTTCTCGGCTCTGTGTTAGTGGGGATGTTCTCTCCGGCTCTGTGCTAGTGGGGATGTTCTCGGCTCAAGTGTAGTGGGGATTTCTGGGATGTTCTCGGCTTCTGTGGTTAGTGGGGATGTTCTCTTGCTCCTGTGCTAGTGGGGATGTTTTCTCATCTCTGTGCTAGTGGGGATGGTTCTCAGCTCTGGTCTAGTGGGGATGTTTTCGTCAGCCTTGTGTTAGTGGGATTTCTCAGCTCTGTGTAGTAGGGGATGTTTCTCAGCCTCGTGCTTATGGGGGATGTTTCCCAACTCGCTCTGTGCTGTTGGGGCTGTTCTCAGCTCTGTGCTAGTGGGGGATGTTCTCTAGCTCGGTGTTAGTGGGGAGTGTTCTCAGCTCTGTGGTTAGTGGGGGATTTTCTCAGCTCAGTGTTAGTGTGGGATGTTCTCAGCTCTGTGTTAGGGTGGGGATGTTCTCCTTCTGTGCTAGTTGGGAATTGTCTCTCGACTCTGTGTTAGTGGGGATGGTTTCTCAGCTTCTGTGTTTAAGTGGGGATGTTTCTCGGCTCTGTGCTAGTGGTGATGTCTGCGGCTCTGTGTTAGTGGGGATGTTCGCCGGCTCTGTTAGTGGGGATGTTTCTCGCTCTGTGCTAATGGGGATTTCTCATGCTCTGTGTTAGTGGGGATGTTCTCAAGCTCTTGTTAGTGGGATGTTTTCTCGGCTCGTTCTATTGGGGATGGTTGCTCAGCTCTGTGCTAGTGGGGGATGTTCTCGGCTCTGTGCTAGTGGGGGATTTCTCCTCGGCTTCTGTGCTATGGGGATGTCTCAGCTCTTGTGTTAGTGTGATGGTTCTCAGCTCTGTGCTAGTGGGAATGTTCTCAGCTTCTGTGCTAGTGGGGGATGTTCTCATCGTCTGTGTTTCGTGGGGATGTTCTCACTCTGTGCTAGTGGGATGTCTCAGCTCGTGTAGTGGGGATGTTCTCAGCTCTGTGTCTAGGAGTTCTGGCGACTGTGCTCATCTGGGGATGTCTGTTGTTTCTCATCTCGTGCTAGTGGGAAGTTCTCAAGCTCTGTGCTATGGGGATGTCTCAGCTCTGGTTAGTGGGGATGTTCTCGCTCTGTGTTAGTTGGGATGTTCTCAGCTCTGTGCTAGTGGGGATGTTCTCAGCTCTGTGTTAGTTGGGATGTCTCAGCTCTGTGCTAGTGGGGAATTTCTCAGCTCTGGTGCTAGTGGGGATGTTCTCAAAGCTCTTGCTAGTGGGGAGTTCTCAGCTCTGTGTCTAGTGGGGTGTTCCCAGCTTCGTGGTGTAGTGGGACTGTTCTCTCGGCTCTGTGCTAGTTGGGATGTTCCCATCTCTTTGCTAGGTGGGGGGATTTTCTCGGCTCTGTGCTAGTGGGGATGTTCCCAGCTCTGTTTTAGTGGGGATGTTTCTCAGCTCTGTGCTAGTGGGGGAGGTTTCGGCTCTGTGCTAGTGGGGATGTTCTCGCTCTGTGCTAGTGGGGATGTTCTCAGCCTGTGCTTTTTAAATTGGGATGTTCTCGGCTCTGTTGCTAGTGGGGTATGTTCTCAGCTCTGTGCTAGTGGGAGTCCCCTCAGTGGGTTTTCCTCTCGTTTAGTGGAGCTCGCTTGTGCTAAGTGGGGAATTCCGCTCTTGCTGTGGGTCCGCTCGTTTGCTATGGGGGATTTCTCGCCTCTGTGCTGTGTGAGTTGCTGTCAGGGATGTTCTCAGCTCTGTGTTAGTGGGGATTCTCGGCTCTGTGCTAGTGGGGATGTTCTCAGCTCTGTGCTATGTAGGATGTTCTCGGCTTCTGTGCTAGTGGGGTTCCGTTGCTAAGGTTTCGTCAGCTCTGTGCTATTGGGGATGTTCTTTCTCACTCTGTGCTAGTGGAGTGTAGCTCGTGCTCAGGGGGTTCTCCTCTGTGCTAGTTGGGATGTCCAGCTCTGTGTTAGTGGGGATTTCCAGAATACTAAACCTTGTCCCAGGAGCTCCCAATCTAGGAGACCCAGCGATGGACTGGAATATAACGGGTTAAATACATTAAATGTCCAATACTATAGGAGACCCAGCGATGGACTGGAATATAACGGGTTTAAGTACATTAAATGTCCAATACTAAACCTTGTCCCAGGAGCTCCCAATCTAGGAGACCCAGTGACGGACTGGAATATAACGGGTTAAATACATTAAATGTCCAATACTAAAC
>JAACNH010000224.1:45201-57225 GCA_019447015.1 Hymenochirus boettgeri
AATGTCCAATACTAAACCTTGTCCCAGGAGCTCCCAATCTAGGAGACAGTTGTTGGTTCAACCAGTGACCCAGCGACTCCCCTTTAATAAAACTGATCCCATGGTGATTGGCCAGTCAGTGTTTCCATTAGAGGCACGATGCAGCCTGCATGGATTTCAATGTAGCCCTACAGCACGGATTAAGGCTGAGGCCACACTATATCGCACTGAAATGACGCACACAATTGGCGCAATTGTTCATATCAGCGTGCGACTGGGATCCGCGAATCTGACATTATTATAGGAAACGCGATTGCGCGAAAAATGGGGATCACATGCACTACAGTGAGCAGATCAACTGGCCAACACTAGCATGTGATCATCAATACGTCATCGGATCGCAAGTTAATACGGCCTCATGTGGCCCTTATTGTACTGGAACCTAGATTACCCAGTATGCACTCTCACCCTACAGCCCTTAATTCAGTTACCCAGCATGCACTCTCACCCTACAGCCCTGAATCCAGTTACCCAGCATGCACTCTCACCCTACAGCCCTAATTCCAGGTACCCAGCATGCACTCTCACCCTACAGCCCTGAATTCAGTTACCCAGTGTAACTGATTCAGGGCTGTAGGTGTAGGTGCATGCTGGGTAATCTCACTGAGTAGATGATCCGACTGACAGGCTGTAGTTGAGATGCTGTGATGAATGCTGAGGCATGCTGGGTACCTAAAGCTGAGAAGTGCATGCGTATGGATAGGCTGTATGGTGAGAGTATGCCTGGGTAACTGATTAGGGCGTAGGTGAGATTGCATGCTGGTTAGTTGAATTCAGGGCTGTAGGGTTAGAGGTGCATGCTGGGTACTGGAATTAGGGCTGTAGGTGCGAGTGCCTGCTGGGTACTGGATTCAGAGGCTGTAGGGTTGAGAGTGCATGCTGGGTCAACTGAAATAAGGGCTTAGGGTGAAGTGCACTACTGGTAATCTAGGTTTCCAGTACAATAAGGGCCACTGAGGACCGATTAACTTGCGATCCGATGACGTATTGATTTCACACTGTGTTGTGCCAGTGATCTGCTCACGTGTTGCTGTATCACCCATTTATTTCGCGCAATCGCGTTTCCTATAATAATGTCAGATTCGCGGATCCCATCGCACGCTGATATGAACAATTGCGCCAATTGTTTGCGTCATTTTCAGTGTCGATATAGTGTGGCCTCAGCCTTAATCCGTGCTGTAGGCCTACATTGAAATCCATGCAGGCTGCATCGTGCCTCTAATGGAAACACTGACTGGCCAATCACCATGGGATAGTTTATTATAAGGGAGTCGCGGGTCACTGGTGAACCAACACTGTCTCCTAGATTGGGAGCTCCTGGGACAAGGTTTAGTATTGCATTTAATGTATTTTAACCCGTTATTTCCGCACTCCGTCACTGGGTCCTCCTAGATTGGGGGCTCCTGGGACAAGGTTTTTAGTATTGGGACATTTAATGTATTTAACCCGTTATATACCAGTCCATCGCTGGGTCTCCCTATATTGGGAGCTCCTGGGACAAGGTTTAGTATTGGACATTTAATGTATTAAACCCGTTATATTCAGTCCATCGCTGGGTCTCTACCCAGCATGCACTCTCACCCTACAGCCCTGAATTCAGTTACCCAGGATGCATTCTCACCCTACAGCCCTGAATGAATTTACCCAGCATGCACTCACCCTACAGCCCTGAATTCAGTTACCCAGCATGCACCTTCACTCTACAGCCCTGAATTCAGTTACCCAGCATGCACCTTCACTCTACAGCCCTGAATTCAGTTACCCAGCATGCACTCTCACCCTACAGCCCTGAATCCAGTTACCCACCATGCACTCTCATCCTACAGCCCTGAATTCAGTTACCCAGCATGCACTCTCATCCTACAGCCCTGAATTCAGTTACCCAGCATGCACTCTCACCCTACAGCCCTGAATCCAGTTACCCACCATGCACTCTCATCCTACAGCCCTGAATTCAGTTACCCAGCATGCATTCTCACCCTACAGCCCTGAATCCAGTTACCCAGCATGCACTCTCATCCTACAGCCCTGAATTCAGTTACCCAGCATGCACTCTCAACCTACAGCGCTGAATCCAGTTACCCACCATGCACTCTCACCCTACAGCCCTGAATCCAGTTACCCAGCATGCACTCTCAACACCAGCGAGCAATCAGTAGGGTAGTGCTCCCCACACATCCATTGTAATATTAGGGATTGTGTGGATGGTTGAACCCCCTGATTTGGGGTAATAAAGGGTTCATATAAATACATTCAGCAAAACTAAATAGGAACCAGTGAAGCCTGCAATGAGCAGTCAACTAGTCAATTAGGGATGAGCTGAACTACAACTCCCAGCGCATATTGGGGATCACTGATTGGAATCACAGGGGCCCCCAGCAAAACTATGTTGGGGCCCCTAACCCTGCTTCATCTACAGTGGTTTTCTGGGAGGAGGCTATATCTGTCATAGGATCAATAAGATGGGCCCCTTGGCTCCTGGGACCCCCAGCGGTTGCTCCTCCCCTCTTGTTCTGCCTCTGTTGGGGATAATATGGGGAAATGATACAGGGCAGCAGGTTAGAGAAGATGGATGCAGTTCACTGGACAACCAACAGGGGGAGTCTTGATTAACAATCACAAGATCTGACCTCAGGGCTTTAAGTTACTCAGTAACAGAACAAAAGGAAATTTCATGGCCACAGGGTAATAAATACTCACATTCCGAGAGTGAAATGACCCAGTGCAGGGTAAAGTATCACATGCATTTCATTAAACCACTGACTGCCATTGTGTCCTTGGACCAGTGACCTTGGAACAGTCACACCGAGTTACACTCAACCATCATCTTCCCCATTGTAGGGAATGGACAGAGTACCGACCCAGTAATGTAGGGAACGGACAGAGTACCGACCCAGTAATGTAGGGAACGGACAGAGTACCGACCCAGTAATGTAAGGAACGGACAGAGTACCGACCCAGTAATGTAAGGAACGGACAGAGTACCGACCCAGTAATATTGGACAATAGACAATGTTGTCCTGTATGTGACTGGTGGACCTGGGGGAGGTGAATGGAATTTGGGGTCAGTGATGATCTTGGGATTTATTTGTTTTGCCTAAAACCGGTTCACAGTTTGTTTTGTTCCACAGGAATGTGGCGCTTGGGTGATTCCATTGTGTGAGTGTGGGAGGGGTCATGGGCAGATTTACAGATAAGACCCTCATGCCAATGTCTCTGGACTCTCAGTCCTGGTTAATCCCCCCATCTACTCGGTGCCCAGGTTCCCAGTCACAGTGCCCACATGGCATTGATACATTTATATCCTGTACTTGTGGTCCTGGCCCTACAAGCCAATTACTATAATGAGGGGGGTACAGCTAAATATCCATTGGATTGGTCCTTGGTATGAATTTACCTGAAGGTGATACCTGATTGGTCGATCATGGGACACGTGTAGCAATGTGGTGTCCTTGGCTCATACTGATAATCAGGAGACACTTTCACCCTAATAACTGTTAAACTGCCCAGATATGTTATAAACTGACTGGTCATATGACATCATTCACACAATATGACATCATCACCAGACAGATCCTTACACTTTAAACTTTTCACCCCTGGTAACACTTTATTGCCAAGCAATTAACCAGCAATATGCCTGCCAGGGCAGTGGCCCTTTTGTCTTGGGCCCACCAGGAAATCCTTTATGTGCAGTTCTGTTACCGGTACAGATTCCAGCACTCACAGGGTTAACCCATCACTCTCACTGCTGATGTATTATTGAAGGGTTTCCCTGGCTCTGAGTAATTCCATCCATGGGTAACAATATACAAATTCACACAGTATTGATACAGCACGAAATCTATTAATACAGTACATACAGTATAGATATAGCCCGCACGGTGATATTAGTCTATATCTATATGGAGTCTATATAAAGTCTATATCTTATATGGAGTCTATATAAAGTCTATATCTATATGGAGCCTATATAGAAGTCTATATCTATATGGAGTCTATATAAAGTCTATATCATATATGGAGTCTATATAAGTTATATAAAGTCTATATCTATAGGTCTATAAATCTATAGGAGACTATATAAAGTCTATATGAAGTCTATATAAAGTCTATATAAAGTCTATATCTATGGAGTCTATATGAAGTTCTATATAAAACTTATATAAATTTATAATGAGTCTATATAAATCATCTAAGTCTATAAGTCTATATGGTATATAAATCTATATAATGTCTATATGGAGTCTATATAAAATCTATATAAAGTCTATATGGAGTCTATATGATGTCTGTATAAAGTCTATATAAAGTCTATATAAAGTCTATATCTATATGGAGTCTATATAAAATCTATATAAAGTCTATATGGAGTCTATATAGACTTCACATAGACTTCATATAGACTTTATATAAAGTCTATATAAAGTCTATATCTATATGGAGTATATATGAAGTCTGTATAAAGTCTATATAAAGTCTATATAAAGTCTATATCTATATGGAGTCTATATGAAGTCTATATAAAGTCTATATAAAGTCTATATCTATATGGAGTCTATATAAATTCTATATAAAGTCTATATGAAGTCTGTATAAAGTCTATATAAAGTCTATATAAAGTCTATATAAGTCTATATCTATATGGAGTCTATATGGAGTCTATATGAAGTCTATATGGAGTCTATATAAAGTCTATATAAAATCTATATAAAGTCTATATAAAATCTATATAAAGTCTATATAAATCATATAAAATCTATATAAAGTCTATATGGAGTCTATATGGAGTCTATATGAAGTCTATATAAAGTCTATATAAAGTCTATATAAAGTCTATATAAAATCTATATAAAGTCTATATAAAATCTATATAAAATCTATATAAAGTCTATAAAATCATCTATATGGAGTCTATATGGAGTCTATATGAAGTCTATATGGAGTCTATATAAAGTCTATATAAAATCTATATAAAGTCTATATAAAATCTATATAAAGTCTATATAAAATCTATATAAAATCTATATAAAGTCTATATGGAGTCTATATGGAGTCTATATGAAGTCTATATAAAGTCTATATAAAGTCTATATAAAATCTATAAAATCTATATAAAGTCTATATCTATATGGAGTCTATATGGATTCTATATGAAGTCTATATGGAGTCTATATAAAGTCTATATAAAATCTATATAAAGTCTATATAAAATCTATATAAAGTCTATATAAAATCTATCTATAAAGTCTATATGGAGTCTATATGGAGTCTATATGAAGTCTATATAAAGTCTATATAAAGTCTATATAAAGTCTATATAAAATCTATATAAAGTCTATATAAAATCTATATAACTCTATATAAAGTCTATATCTATATGGAGTCTATATGGAGTCTATATGAAGTCTTATAAAGTCTATATAAAGTCTATATCTATATGGAGTCTATATAAAGTCTATATGAAATCTGTATAAAGTCTATATAAAGTGTATGTGAAGTCTATATAAAGTCTATAAGTCTATATCTATATGGAGTCTATATAAGTCTATATGAAATCTGTATAAGTCTATATAAAGTGTATGTGAAGTCATATAAGTCTATATGGAGTCTATATAAAGTCTATATCTATATAAAGTCTATATAAAGTCTATATGAAGTCTGTATAAAGTCTATATAAAGTGTATGTGAAGTCTATATAAAGTCTATGGAGTCTATATAAAGTCTGTATCTATATAAAGTCAATAAAGTCTATATGGAGTCTATATAAAGTCTGTATCTATATAAAGTCCTATATAAAGTCTATATGAAGTCTGTATAAAGTCTATATAAAGTGTATGTGAAGTCTATATAAAGTCTATGTGTCTATATGAGTCTATATAAAGTCTATATGAGTCTATATAAGTCTATATGGAGTCTATATAAAGTCTATATGGAGTCTATAAAGTCTATATGGAGTCATATATGGAGTCTATATAAGTCTATAGGAGTCTAATAAAGTCTATATGGAGTCTATATGTTCTATCTATATGGAGTCTTATAAAATATATTAAAGTCTATATGGAGTCTATATGAAGTCTATATAAAATCTATATAAAGTCTATATGGAGTCTATATAAGTCTATAAAAGTCTATATGGAGTCTATATGGAGTCTATATAAAATCTATATAAAGTCTATGGAGTCTATATAAAGTCTATATAAGTCTATATGGGTCTATATGGAGTCTATCTATAGGAGTCTATATAAATCTATATAAGGTCTATATGGAGTCTATATAGTCTTATAAAATCTATATAAAGTCTATATGAAGTCTATATAAAATCTATATAAAGTCTAATATGAGTCTATATAAAATCTATATAAAGTCTATATGGAGAGTCTATATAAAGTCTATATAAAGTCTATGTGAAAGTCTATATAAAGTCTATATCTATATGGAGTCTATATGGAGTCTATAAAAGTCTATTGAAGTCTATAAAAAGTCTATATAAAGTCTATATCTATATGGAGTCTATATAAGTATATAAAAAGTCTATATCTCATATGGAGTCTATAGAAGTCTATATAAAGTCTATTTAAGTCTATATGGATGCTATATAAAGTCTATATCTATATGAAGTCTATATGAAGTCTATATAAGTCTATATCTATATGGAGTCTATATAGTCTATATGGAGTCTATATAAAGTCTATATCTATATAGACTTCACATAGACTTTATATAGACTTTATATAGACTCCATATAGATATAGACTTTATATAGACTCCATATAGATATAGACTTTATATAGACTCCATATAGATATAGACTTTATATAGACTTCACATGACTTTATATAGACTTTATATGACTCCATATAAGTCTATATCTATATGAGTCTATATAAAGTCTATATCTATATGGAGTCTATATAAAGTCTATATCTATATGGAGTCTATATAAAGTCTATATCTATATGGAGTCTATATAAAGTCTATATCTATAGGAGTCTATATAAGTCTATATAAAGTCTATATCTATTGGAGTCTATATAAGTCTATGGGAATTAAAGTCATATGAATCTATAAAAGTCTATATAAAGTCTATATCTATATGGAGTCTATATAAAGTCTATATCTATATGGAGTCTATATAATTCTATATAAAGTCTATATCTATTTGGAGTCTATATAAGTCTATATGGAGACTATATAAAGTCTATATGAAGTCTATATAAAGTCTATATGAAGTCTATAAAAGTCTATCTATATAAATCTATATAAGTCTATAGATCCTTAACTTGCCCACACCATAACAATGGTGCCCAGATCCCTATAGTGCAAAATCCAAGATTTGAACCCTGCACACCTTAACCATTCCAAATAGAAAGAAAAGTTCAATAAAGTGCTGGGTACTCCAGTCGCTGTAGCCGACAGTCCATTAATCAATAAAAATGGGAGCTGGGCACCCGGTCTCAAGTGTAAACAAATGTATTTGTAACGTTGGGAACCTTCCTCAGACAAACATCATTTATAATATACAGTCCAGGAGCCCATTGTAACCATGGGAAATGTCGTCAGTAATAACAGTTTTCGCTGAACGTTACACACATATATTACCATGAGGAACTGATCCTGACCCATTATCAGTAATGTGTGTACCCAGCTACCCAGTGTCTTATAAAGGATCTAAACAACCACCCAATGTACCTACAGAGATAGTGAAACAGCGCCACACGGTGGGGACACAGTCACATGTCAGTAAATAATACATTGGTTTTCCATTGGATCTGATGGAGTGACAGGGGCACTGGGCCAAGAGGAACAGTCCAGGGGGGATCAGATTCTCAGTGACTGTTCACATTTCACCAATAAAGAAACTAAATGGGCTCTCAAAACACTGGACCATGGCACATAGAGACAGCCTGGCACATAGAGACAGCCTGGCACATAGAGACAGCCTGGCACATAGAGACAGCCTGGCACATAGAGACCTCCTGGCACATAGAGACCACCTGGCACATAGAGACCGCCTGGCACATAGAGACAGCCTGGCACATAGAGACCTCCTGGAACATAGAGACAGACCTGCACATAGACCGCTACATAGAGACCGCCTGGCACATAGAGACCCCGCTGGCACATAGAGACCGTAGAGACCGCCTGGCACATAGAGACAGCCTGGCACATAGAGACCGCCTGGAACATAGAGACCGCCTGGCACATAGAGACCGCCTGGCACATAGAGACCGCTTGGCAAATAGAGACCGCCTGGCACATAGAGACCGCCTGGCACATAGAGACCGCCTGGCACATAGAGACCGCCTGGCACATAGAGACCGCCTGGCACATAGAGACCGCCTGGCACATAGAGACCGCCTGGCACATAGAGACAGCCTGGCACATAGAGACCGCCTGGCACATAGAGACCGCCTGGCACATAGAGAACCCGCACTGAGCACATGAGACCGCTTGGCAAATAGAGACTGCCTGGCACCTAGAGACCGCCTGGCCACATAGAGACCGCCTGGCACATAGAGACCGCCTGGAACATAGAGACCGCCTGGCACATAGAGACCGCCTTGCACATAGAGACCGCCTGGCACATAGAGACAGCCTGGCACATAGAGACAGCCTGGCACATAGAGACAGCCTGGCACATAGAGACCTCTGAATGCACGCCGGCACATAAGAGACAGCCTGGCACATAGAGACAGCCTGCACTAGAGCCACGCCTGGCACATAGAGACCTCCTGGAAGAGAGACAGCCTGGCACATGAGACAGCCTGCCATAGAGACAGCCTGGCACATAGAGACCTCCTGGCACATAGAGACAGCCTGGCCATAGAGACAGCCTGGCACATAGAGACCTCCTGGAACATAGAGACAGCCTGGCACATAGAGACCTCCTGGAACATAGAGACAGCCTGGCACATAGAGACCTCCTGGAACATAGAGACCGCCTGGCACATAGAGACCGCCTGGCACATAGAGACCGCCTTGCACATGAGAGACCCGCTGCACATAGAGACAGCCTGGCACATAGAGACAGCCTGGCACATAGAGACCGCCTGGCACATAGAGACCGCCTGGCACATAGAGACCGCCTGGCACATAGAGACAGCCTGGTTTAAAGCCAATCTACACTGTCAGACTATCTTAGTAATAGCCCTGCCATTGGACCCCAGGAGCAGTTTTTCCCTTGTCTAATCTCAGTAGGATGAAGCCCCATTCATACGTAGATAAACGATTCACATAGCTTTACATTAGGAGGACAGGAGCGTATCTCTATATCTATTTCACCTGGCACTTGCCCTTTAACTCTCCTCACTCGCCTGTACCAGAGGATAAGGACTGGGTGGGGTCACACTGACTGAACACAATCCCTCATGGTGCTGCCCAACCGGTTCCACCAGATCCTCCACCAGGGAAAATCTCTGGATTGTTTACATGGCAACCAACCCCAATCACTCAATCACCGTCCATTCAGGGAGTGGGAAGTTGTTGGTTGAGAGGCGGGACATAAGCTGAGCACACACCACTCAATCCTTCATCTCAACCAACCATTTTAAGCTATCGAAGCACCGGCTTCGGGGGACAGTAGCAGACAGTTCACCCTGACCAAACGTGTGGCCCACAGGTTTTTCGCCAAGTCCTATCGCCCATCAGTCCAATTTGGGCAAACTTACTGTTGAACATTGGTCACCACAAAGCCGGATCGACTGATACACCGAAATATGGGTAGATTGCCCCCAAAATGTCATTGTTTGCACCCAGCCTGACAGAAAGGGTTTCCCACTTCTATAGGCCCCGTATAGATATATATATATCACCATACAGCACCGGGACAAAGGGTATAGTGACTTTCTATAGGCACCGTATAGATATAGATATATATATCACCATACAGCACTGGGACAAAAGGTATAGTGACTTTCTATAGGCACCGTATAGATATAATATCACCATACAGCACTGGGACAAAGGTAGTGACTTTCTATAGGCACCGTATAGATATAGATATATATATCACCATACAGCACTGGGACAAAAGGTATAGTGACTTTCTATAGGCACCGTATAGATATATATATCACCATACAGCACTGGTAAAAAGGTATAGTGACTTTCTATAGGCACCGTATAGATATATATATCACCATACAGCACTGGGACAAAAGTATAGGACTTTCTATAGGCCCGTATAGATAGATATATCTATCACCATACAGCACGGGACAAAAGGTATAGTGACTTTCTATAGGCACTGCATAGATATATATATCACCATACAGGCACTGGGACAAAAGGTATAGTGACTTTCTATAGGCACTGTATAGATATAGATATATATATCACCATACAGCACCGGGACAAAGGGTATAGTGACTTTCTATAGGCACTGCATAGATATATATATATCACCATACAGCACTGGGACAAAAGGTATAGTGACTTTCTATAGGCACCGTATAGATTATATATTATCACCATACAAGCACGGGACAAAGGTATAGTGACTTTCTATAGGCACCGTTAGATATATATATATCACCATACAGCACTGGGACAAAAGGTATAGTGACTTTCTATAGGCACCGTATAGATATATATATCACCATACAGCACCGGGACAAAAGGTATAGTGACTTTCTATAGGCACCTATAGATATAGATTATATATATCACCATAACAGCACCTGGGAGAAAAGGTTAGAGTGACTTTCTATAGGCACGTATAGATATAGATATATATATCACCATACAGCACTGGGACAAAAGTATGTGACTTTCTATAGGCACGTAGATCATATATATATATCCCATACAGCACCGGACAAAGGATAGGACTTTCTATAGGCACCTGAATAGATACTTAAAATCACCACTACAGCACTGGGACAAAGGTAGTGACTTTCTATAGGCACCATATAGATATAGATATATATATCACCATAAGGCGCACGGGAAAAAGGTATAGTGACTTTCTATAGCACCGTATAGAGATATATATATATCACCATACAGCACTGGGACAAAAGGTATAGTGACTGCTTAGGCACCGTATATATAGTATATATCACCAACAGCACTGGGACAAAAGGATATAGTGACTTTCTATAGGCACGTGCATAGATATATTATCACCATACAGCACTGGACAAAAGGTTATGACTTTCTATAGGCACTGTATAGATATAATATATATATATCAATACAGCACCGGACAAAGTGTAAGTGACTCTTTAGGCACTGATGATATATATATCACCATACACGCACTGGGACAAAGGTATAGTGACTTTCTATAGGCACCGTCATAAAGATTATATATCACCATACAGCACGGAACAAAGGTATAGTGACTTTCTATAGGCACTGCATAGATATATATATATATATCACCATACAGCACCAGGACAAAAGGTATAGTGACTTTCTATAGGCACCGTATAGATATAGATATATATATCACCATACAGCACCGGGACAAAGGGTATAGTGGACTTTCTATAGGCACCATGTATAATATATATATCACCATACAGCACCGGACAAAGGTGATAGTGACTTTTCTATAGGCACTGGCATAGATATATATCACCAACAGCACTGGGACAAAGGTAAAGTGACTTTCTATAGGCACCGTATGATATAATATATATATCACCATACAGCACCGGGACCAAAAGGTATAGTGACTTCTATAGCACGTATAGATATATATATATCACCATACGCACTGGGACAAAAGGTATAGTGACTTTCTATAGGCACCGTCATAGATAATTATATCACCATAGACAGCACGGGACAAAAGGTATAATAGTGACTTTCTATAGGCACTGCATAGTATTATATATCACCATACAGCACTGGGACAAAAGGTATAGTGCCTTTCTATAGGCACAGTTGGAAGTATAATGTATGATATATATCTACCCACAGCACCGTGCACTGTAATGTGACTTTCTATAGGCACACTGCATGATATATATGTCA
>JAACNH010000224.1:57419-72517 GCA_019447015.1 Hymenochirus boettgeri
TTTATCCTTATATAATTTGATATAGACTCCATATAGAATAGACTCAAGCTATAGACTCCAAAGACTTGATATAGACTCCATATCGACTTATATAGACCATATAGACTCCATATAGACTTTATACTTAGATCCATATAGACTTATATAGACTCCATATAGACTTTATATAGACTCCATAGATATAGACTTTCATATAGATCCATATAGACACCATAGACTTTATAAGACTCACATACACTTTTATATAGACTTTATATAGACTCCATATAGACTTTATATAGACTTATATAGATACAGACTTTATAGAGACTCCATATAGACTTTTATCATATAGACTTATATAGACTACAGACTTTATATAGACTCATTATAGACTTTATATAGACTTCCACAGCACTTTATATAGACTTTATACAGACTTCATATAGACTTTATATAGACTTTATATAGAATAGACTTATATAGACTCTCATATAGACTTTATATAGACTTTAAGAAGACTTTATATAGACTTATATAGATTTAATATAGATTATCCTAGACTCATATGATATAGACTTTATATAGATTTATATAGACTTCACATACACTTTATAAGACTTTATACAGATTTCATATAGCTTTATATAGACTCCATATAGATATAACTTTATATAGACTTATATAGACTTCATATAGACTCCAATAGATCCCTATAGATATAGACTATATAGATTTTATATAGATTTTATATAGACTTTATATAGATTTTATATAGACTTTATATAGACTTTATATAGACTTTATATAGACTTCATATAGACTCCATATAGACTCCATATAGACTTTATATAGATTTTATATAGATTTTATATAGACTTTATAAGATTTTATATAGACTTTATATAGATTTTATATAGACTTTATATAGACTCCATATAGACTTCATATAGACTCCATATAGACTCCATATAGATATAGACTTTATATAGACTTTATATAGACTTTATATAGACTTTATTACAGACTTCATATAGACTTTATATAGACTTTATTAGACTCCATATAGATATAGACTTTATATAGACTTTATATAGACTTCATATAGACTCCATATAGATATAGACTTTATATAGACTTTATATAGACTTTATACAGACTTCATAATACTCCATATAGATATAGACTTTATATAGACTTTATATAAAGTCTATATGAAGTCTATGTGAAGTCTATTAGACTCCATATAGACTTTTATATAGATTTTATATAGACTCCATATAGATATAGACTTTATATAGACTTTATATAGACTTTATACAGACTTCATATAGACTCCATATAGACTTTATATAGATTTTATATAGACTCCATATAGACATTATATAGATTTTATATAGACTCCATATAGACTTTATATAGACTTTATATAGATTTATATAGACTCCATATAAACTTTATATAGATTTTTATAGACTTCATATAGACTCCATATAGATATAGACTTTATATAGACTTCACGAAACCTACACATGTACAACACACACACACAACACACCACACACTGTGCTGTTTCCATAAAGGGACAAACAAGTCATTGTTGCTCAGTGTGACGTCCACTGGACCTGCAGATCCTTATCGTCTGTACATCACTGATTCAATCAGATCCCAGTGGAAAGTTAATGAACACAAATTTCCCATCAGGAACATAGAACGCTCCCACCAGGGGCCACAACAATGTCTCCAACCAGGGGCGCTTCTACTACCCAGGGGTACATCTCCTACCAGGTTCACAACATCACAAACAGGGGAAACAACATCTCTGACCAGGGCCACACATCTCCCACCAGGGTCACAACAGGGCCACAGAAAACAGAAGCCACTGTACCATTGTATTGGATCCCTGTAGTAGAACCAGAACCCAACTGTACCATTGTATTGGATCCTGTAGTAGAACCAGAACCAACTGTACCATTGTAATAGATCCTGTAATAGAACCAGAACCAACTGTCCCATTGTAATAGATACTGTAATAGAACCAGAACCAACTGTCCCATTGTAATAGATACTGTAATAGAACCAAAACCAACTGTCCCATTGTAATAGATACTGTAATAGAACCAAAACCAACTGTCCCATTGTAATAGATACTGTAATAGAACCAAAACCAACTGTCCCATTGTAATAGATACTGTAATAGAACCAGAACCAACTGTACCATTGTAATAGATACTGTAATAGAACCAGAACCAACTGTACCATTGTAATAGATACTGTAATAGAACCAGAACCAACTGTACCATTGTATTGGATCCTGTAGTAGAACCAAAACCAACTGTCCCATTGTAATAGATACTGTAATAGAACCAAAACCAACTGTACCATTGTAATAGATACTGTAATAAAACCAGAACCAACTGTCCCATTGTAATAGATACTGTAATAGAACCAAAACCAACTGTCCCATTGTAATAGATACTGTAATAGAACCAAAAACTGTCCCATTGTAATAGATACTGTAATAGAACCAAAACCAACTGTCCCATTGTAATAGATACTGTAATAGAACCAGAACCAACTGTACCATTGTAATAGATACTGTAATAGAACCAGAACCACGGTACCATGTAATAGATACTGTAATGACCAGAACCAACTACCATTGTAATAGTAATGTAATAGAACCAAACCAACGTTCCATTGTAATAGATACTGTAATAGAACCAAAACCAACTGTACCATTGTAATAGATACTGTAATAAAACCAGAACCAACTGTACCATTGTAATAGATACTGTAATAGAACCAAAACCAACTGTACCATTGTAATAGATACTGTAATAAAACCAAAACCAACTGTACCATTGTAATAGATACTGTAATAGAACCAAAACCAACTGTCCCATTGTAATAGATACTGTAATAGAACCAAAACCAACTGTACCATTGTAATAGATACTGTAATAGAACCAAAACCAACTGTACCATTGTAATAGATACTGTATAGAACCAAAACCAACTGTACCATTGTATAGATACTGTAATAGAACCAAAACCAACTGTACCATTGTATTAGATACTGTAATAGAACCAAACCAACTGTACCATGTTAATACGTATAGAACCAGAACCAACGTACATTGTAATAGATTAATGAATGAACCAGAACCACTGTACATTGTAATAGATACGTAATAGAACCGAACCAACTGTACCATGTTATAGATACTGTAATAGAACCAGAACCAACTGTACCATTGTAATAGATTCTGTAATAGAACCAAAACCAACTGTACCATTGTAATAGTCCTGTAATAGAACCAAAACCAACTGTACCATTGTAATAGATACTGTAATAGAACCAAAACCAACTGTACCATTGTAAATAGATACTGTAATAGAACCAAAACCAACTGTACCATTGTAATAGATACTGTAATAGAACCAGAACCAACTGTACCATTGTAATAGATACTGTAATAGAACCAGAACCAACAGTACCATTGTAATAGATACTGTAATAGAACCAAAACCAACTGTACCATTGTAATAGATACTGTAATAGAACCAAAACTAATGGATAGTTATCAGACCCTAATCTGGGTCAATCTTCCATGGTTAAGACCGTTAGAATCTATTATATCACCTGCGGCTATTCTATATGTATGTACTGTATTAATATCACCGTGCGGGCTATATCTATACGTATGTACTGTATTAATATCACCGTGCGGGCTTATCTATACTGTACGTACTGTATTAATATCACCGTGCGGGCTATATCTATACTGATGTACTGTATAATATCACCGTGCGGGCTGTATCTATACTGTAGCACATGTATTAATCAACCGTGCGGGCGTATCTATACTGTACGTACTGTATTAATATCACCGTGCGGGCTATATCTATACTGTATGTACTGTATTAATATCACCGTGCGGGCTGTATCTATACTGTACGTACTGTATTATATCACCGTGCGGGCTATATCTATACGTATGTAACTGTATTAATATCACCTGCGGGCTGTATCTATACTGTAGCACTATTAATATCACCGTGCGGGCTGTATCTATACTGTACGTACTGTATTAATATCACCGTGCGGGCTGTATCTATACTGTACGTACTGTATTAATATCACGTGCGGGCTGTATCTATACGTACGTACTGTATAAATCACCGTGCGGCTATATATACTGTAGCACTGTATTAATCACCGGCGGGCTATATCTATACTGTATGTCTGTATTAATATCACCGTCGGGCTGTGTGTACTATACTGTATGTACTGTATTAATTATCACCGTGCGGGCTTATCTAAACTGTACGTACTGTATTAATATCACCGTGCGGGCTATATCTATACTGTACGTACTGTATTAATATCACCGTGCGGGCATATCTATACTGTACGTACGTTAATATCACCGTGCGGGCTATATCATACTGTACGTACTGTATAATATACACCGTGCGGGCTGTATCTATAACTGTACGCACTGTATTAATATCACCGTGCGTGCTGTATCTATACTGTAGTACTGTATTAATATCACCGTGCGGGCTATATACTATAATGTATGTACTGTATAATATCACCGTGCGGGCTATATCTATACGTACGTATGTATTAATATCAGTGGGCTAATCTATACTGTACGTAACTGTATTAATATCACCGTGCGGCTGTATCTATACTGTACGTACTGTATTATATCACCGTGCGGGCTTGTATCTATACTGTATACTGTATTAATATCACCGTGCGGGCTATATCTATACTGTATGTACTGTAATTAATATCACCGTGCGGGCTATATCTATACTGTTACTGTACTGTATTAATATCACCGTGCGGGCTATATCTATACTGTACGTACTGTATTAATATCACCGTGCGGGCTATATCTCTACTGTACGTACTGTATTAATATCACCGTGCGGGCTATATCTATACTGTACGTACTGTATTAATATCACCGTGCGGGCTATATCTAACTGTACGCCATGTATTAATATCACCGTGCGGGCTATATCTATACTGTACGTACTGTATTAATATCACCGTGCGGGCTATATCTATACTGTATGTACTGTATTAATATCACCGTGCGGGCTGTATCTATACTGTACGCACTGTATTAATATCACCGTGCGGGCTATATCTATACTGTACGACTGTTTAATATCACCCCGTGCGGGCTGTATCTAACTGTACGCACTGTATTAATATCACCGTGCGGGCTTATCTATACTGTACGTACTGTATTAATATCACCGTGCGGGCTGTATCTATACTGTACGTACTGTTATTAATATCACCGTGCGGGCTGTATCTATACTGTACGTATGTATTAATATCACCGTGCGGGCTTATCTATACTGTACGTACTGTATTAATATCACACGTGCGGGCTATATCTAATGTACTTACTGTAGAATCACGTGCGGGCTAATCTATACTGTACGTAGTATTAATATCACCGTGCGGGCTATATCTATCTACTGTACGTACTGTATTAATATCACAGTGCGGCGTTATCTATACTGTACGTACTGTATTAATATCACAGCGGGCTATATCTATACTGTACTGTACTGTATTAATATCACCGTGCGGGCTATATCTATACTGTACGTACTGTATTATATCACCGTGCGGGCTATATCTATACTGTACGTACGTATTATATCACCGTGCGGGCTGTATATTACTGTAGTACTGTATTAATATCACCGTGCGGGCTATATCTATACTGTACGTTGTATATATCACCGTGCGGGCTATATCTATACTGTACGTACTGTATTAATATCACCGTGCGGGCTGTATCTATACTGTACGTACTGTATTAATATCACCGTGCGGGCTGTATCTATACTGTACGTACTGTATTAATATCACCGTGCGGGCTATATCTATACTGTACGTACGATTAATATACACGTGCGGGCTATATCTATACTGTACGTGACTTGTATTAATATCACCGTGCGGGCTATATCTATACGTACGTATGTATTAATATCACCGTGCGGGCTTATATACTGTATGTACTGTATTAATATCACCGTGCGGGCTATATCATACTGTAGTACTGTATTAATATCACCGTGCGGGATATATATACTGTACGTACTGTATTAATATCACCGTGCGGGCTGTATCTATACTGTACCGTACTGTATTAATATCACCGTGCGGGCTGTATCTATACTGTACGTACTGTATTAATATCACCGTGCGGGCTATATCTATACTGTACGTACTGTATTAATATCACCGTGCGGGCTATATCTATAACTGTACGTACTGTATTGATATCACCGTGCGGGCTATATCTATACTGTATTAATATCACCGTGCGGGCTATATCTATACTGTACGCACTGTATTAATATCACCGTGCGGGCTATATCTATACTGTACGCACTGTATTAATATCACCGTGCGGGCTATATCTATACTGTACGCACTGTATTAATATCACCGTGCGGGCTTATCTATACTGTACGTACTGTATTAATATCACCGTGCGGGCTATATAGATATGTACGACTGTATTAATATCCACCGTGCGGGCTATATCTATACTGTACGTACTGTATTAATTCACCGTGCGGGCTGTATATATACTGATGTACTTAAATATCACCGTGCGGCTTATCTATACTGTACGTACTGTATTAATATCACCCGTGCGGGTATATCTATACTGTACTCTGTATTAATATCACCGTGCGGGCTGATCTATACTGACGTACTGTATTAATATCACCGTGCGGGGCTTATCTATACTGTACGTACTGTATTAATATCACCGTGCGGGCTATATCTATACTGTACGTACTGTATTAATATCACCGTGCGGGCTATATCTATACTGTACGTACTGTATTAATATCACCGTGCGGGCTATATCTATACTGTACGTATTGTATTAATATCACCGTGCGGGCTGTATATATACTGTATGTACTGTATTAATATCACCGTGCGGGCTATATCTATAAGTCGTACTGTATAATATCACCGTGGGGCTATATCTATACTGTACGTACTGTATTAATATCACCGTGGGGCTGTATCTATACTGTACGTACGTAGTTAATATCACCGTGCGGGCTGTATTATACTGTACGTACTGTATTAATATCACCGGCGGCTATATTATACTGTACGTACTGTATTAAATCAACCGTGCGGGGCTATATCATACTGTAGATACGTATTGATATCACCGTGCGGGCTATATTATTACTGTATTAATATCAACGTGCGGGCTATATCTATACTGTACGCACTGTATAATATCACCGTGAGGGGCTATATCTATACTGTACGACACTGTATTATATCACCGTGCGGCTATATCTATACTGTACGCACTGTATTAATATCACCGTGCGGGCTATATCTATACTGTACGCACTGTATAATATCACCGTGCGGGCTATTCTATACTGTATGTACTGTTTATATCACGTGCGGGCTATATCATACGTATGTACTGTATTAATATCACCGTGCGGGCTATATCTATACTGTATGTACTGTATTAATATCACAGTGCGGGCTATATCTATACGTGATGTACTGTATTAATATCACCGTGCGGGCTGTATCTATACTGTACGTACTGTATTAATATCACCGTGCGGGCTGTATCTATACTGTACGTACTGTATTAATATCACCGTGCGGGCTATCTATACTGTACGCACTGTATAAATCACCGTGCGGGCTATATCTATACTGTACGCACTGTATTAATATCACGTGCGGGCTGTATCATACTGTACGAATGTATTAATATCACCGTGCGGGCTATATCTATACTGTACGCACTGTACGTAATTTATAATATACACCGTGCGGGTATATCTATACTGTATGTGACTGTATAATTCACCGTGCGGGCTAGTCTATACTGTACGCACTGTATTAATATCACCGTGCGGGCTATGATCTATACTGTACGACTGTTATAATATCACCGTGCGGGCTATATCTATACTGTACGTACTGTATTAATATCACCGTGCGGCTATATCTATACTGTACTGTACTGTATTAATATCACCGTGCTGGGCTATATCTATACTGTATGTAATGTATTAATCACGTGCGGGCTATATCTATACTGAGGTACTGTATTAATATCACCGTGCGGGCATATCTATACTGACGTACTGTAAATATCACCGTGCGGGCTATATCTATACTGTACGTACTGTATTAATATCACCGTGCGGGCTATTATATCTATACTGTACGCACTGTATTAATATCACCGTGCGGGCTATATCTATAAGTACGTACGGTATTATATCACCGGCGGGCTATATTATACTGTACGTACTGTATTAATATCCACGTTCGGGCTATATCTATACGACGTACTGTATTATATCCACCGTGCGGGCTATATCTATAATGTACGTACTGTATTAATATCACCGTTGCGGCTATACTTATACTGTAGTACTGTATTAATACACCGTGCGGGCTATATCTATACTGTATGTACTGTATAATATCACCGGGCGGGCTATATCTATACTGTACGTACTGTATTAATATCACCGTGCGGGCTGTATCTATACTGTACGTACTGTATAATATCACCGTGCGGCTGGCTGTATCTATACTGTACGCCTGTATTAATATCCACGTGCGGGTGTATATACTGTACGCACTGTATTAATATCACGTGCGGGCTGTATCTTACTGTACGTACTTTAATATCACCGTGCGGGCTAATCTCTATGTAGTAGTACGTATTAATATCACCGTGCGGGCTATATCTATACTGTATGTACTGTATTAATATCACCGTGCGGGCTGTATCTATACTGTACGTACTGTATTAATATCACCGTGCGGGCTGTATCTATACTGTACGTACTGTATTAATATCACCGTGCGGGCTGTATCTATACTGTACGCACTGTATTAATATCACCGTGCGGGCTATATCTATACTGTACGTACTGTATTAATATCACCGTGCGGGCTATCTATACTGTACGTACTGTATTAATATCACCGTGCGGGCTGGTATCTATACTGTACGTACTGTATTAATATCACCGTGCGGGCTGTATCTATACTGTACGTACTGTATTAATATCACCGTGCGGGCTGTATCTATACTGTATGTACATGTATTAATATCACCGTGCGGGCTATATCTATACTGTACGTACTGTATTAATATCACCGTGCGGGCTGTATCTATACTGTACGTATGATAATATCACCGTGCGGGCTGTATCTATACTGTACGTAATGTAAATATCACCGTGCGGGCTGTATATATAATGTAAGTACTGTATTAATATCACCGTGCGGGCTACATCTATACTGTACGTGACTGTATTAATATCACCGTGCGGGTATATCTATACTGTATGTACTGTATAATATCACCGTGCGGGCGTATATCTTACTGTATGTACTGTATTAATATCACCGTGCGGGCTATATTATACTGTATGTACTGTATTAATATCACCGGCGGCTATATTACTGTCTGTTACGTATTATTATCACCGTGCGGGCTATATCTATACTGTATGTACTGTATTAATATCACCGTGCGGGCTATATCTATACTGTACGTACTGTATTAATATCACCGTGCGGGCGTATCTATACTGTACGCACTGTATTAATATCACCGTGCGGGCTGTATCTATACTGTACGTACTGTATTATATCACCGTGCGGGCTGTATCTATACTGTACGTACTGTATTAATATCACCGTGCGGGCTGTATCTATACTGTACGTACTGTATTAATATCACCGTGCGGGCTATATCTATACTGTACGTACTGTATTAATATCAACCGAGGCGGGTATATCTATACTGTACGATTGTATTAATATCACCGTGCGGTATATCTATACTGTACGTACTGTATTAATATCACTGCGGGCTAATCTATATGTTATGTACTGTATTAATATCACCGTGCGGGCTATATCTATACTGTATGTACTGTATTAATATCACCGGGCGGGCTATATCTATACTGTATGATACTGTATTAATATACACGTGCGGGCTATTATCTATACTGTATTTGTAATGTATAATATCACCGTGCGGGCTATATCTATACTGTACGTACTGTATTAATATCACGTGCGGGGCTATATATATACTGTAGTACTGTATATATTCACCGTGCGGGCTATATCTATACTGTATGTACTGTATTAATATCACCGTGCGGGCTATATCTATACTGTAGTACTGTTTAATATCACGTGCGGGTATTATATATTACGTACTGTATTAATATACCGTGCGGGCTATATCTAACTGTATGTACTGTATTAATATCACCGTGCGGGCATATCTATACTGTAGTTACTGTATTAATATCACCGTGCGGGCTATATCTAGACTGTACGTACTGTATTAATATCACCGTGCGGGCTATATCTATACTGTATGTCTGTATAATATCACCGTGCGGGCTATATCTATACTGTACGTGTACTGTATTATAATCACCGTCGGCGGCTATATCTATACTGTACGTACTGTATTAATATCACCGTGCGGGCTAATCTATACTGTAGTACTGTATTAATATCACCGGCGGGGTATATATATACTGTATGTACTGTATAATATCACCGTGGGGCTATATCTATACTGTATGTACTGTATAGTATCACCGTGCGGCTGACTATATCAACTGTATTGATATCACCGTGCGGCTATATCAACTGTCTTAATATCACGTGCGGGCGGGCTATCTATACTGTATGTACTGTATTAATATCACCGTGGGGTATATCTTACTGTACGCACTGTATTAATATCACCGTGCGGGCTATATCTATACTGTACGCACTGGTTAATATCACCGTGCGGGCTATATCTACTGTATGTACTGTATTAATATCACCGTGCGGGCTGACTATACTGTATGTACTGTATTAATATCACCGTGCGGGCTGTATCTATACGGTACACCACTGTATTAATATCACCGTGCGGGCTATATCTATACTGGACGTACTGATTAATATCACCGTGCGGGCTATATTCTATACTGTACGTACTGTATTAATATCACGTGCGGGCTGTATGATTACTGTAAGTACTGTATTAATATCACCGTGCGGGTGTATCTATAAGTAGTTGTACTGTATTAATATCACGTGCGGGCTGATCTATACTGTACGTACTGTATTAATATCACCGTGGGGCTGTATCTATATACTGTATGTACTGTATTATATCACCAGTGCGGGCTATATCTATACTGTACGCACTGTATTAATATCACGTGCGGGCTGTATCTATACGTACGTACTGTATTAATATCACCGTGCGGGCTATATCTATACTGTATGTACTGTATTAATATCACCGGGCGGAGCTATATCAGTACTGTACGTACTGTATTCATATCACGTGCGGGCTATATCTTACTGACGTACTGTTTAATATCACAGTGCGGGCTATATGACTCTGTATGTACTGTATTAATATCACGTGCGGGCTATATCTATATACTGTATGTACTGTATTAATATCAAGTGCGGGGCTATATCTATACTGTACGTACTGTATTAATATCACCGTGTAGGGCTATATCTATATGGTATGTACTGTATTAATCACGGCGGGCTATATCTATACTGTATGTACGTATTAATATAACCGTGCGGGCTATATCTATACGTTATGTACTGTATTAATATCACCGTGCGGGCTATATCTGATACTGTATGTGACTGTATAATATCCACAGTGGGGCGGCTGTTATCTATACTGTACGTCACTGTATTAATATCACCGTGCGGGCGGTAATCTAACGTATGTACTGTATTAATATCACCGTCGGGCTATATCTATACTGTATGTACTGTATTAATATCACCGTGGGGCTATATCTATACTGTATGTACTGTATTAATATCACCGTGCGGGCTATATCTATACTGTATGTACTGTATTAATATCACCGTGCGGCTATATCTATACTGTATGTACTGTATTAATATCACCGTGCGGGCTATATCTATACTGGAACGTACTGTATTAATATCACCGTGGCGGGCTATATCTTACTTTAGTACTGTATTAATATCACCGTGCGGCTATATCTAACTGTATGTACTGTATTAATATCACCGTCGGGGCTAATCATACGTATTGTACTGAGTTAATATCACCGTGCGGGCTATATCTATACTGTATGACTGGTTAATATCACCGTGCGGCTATATCTATACGTACGCACTGTATTAATATCACGTGCGGGATAATCTATACTGTATGTACTGTATTAATATCACCGTGCGGGCTATTCTATACTGTATGTACTGTATTAATATCACCGTGCGGGCTATATTATATGTATGTACTGTATTAATATCACCGTGCGGGCTATATCTATACTGTATGTACGTATTAATATCACCGTGCGGGCTGTATCTATACTGTATGTACTGTATTAATTCACCGTGCGGGTGTTATCTATATGTATGTACGTATAATATCACAGTGCGGGCTATATCTATACTGTATGTACTGTATTAATATCACCGTGCGGGCTGTATCTATATGTATGTACGGATATTATATAACAGTGAGGGCTTATCTATACTGGTATGTACTGTATTAGTCTATATCTATATGGAGTCTATATAAAGTCTATATCTATATGGAGTCTATATAAAGTCTATATCTATATGGAGCCTATATAAAGTCTATATCTATATGGAGTCTATATAAAGTCTATATCTATATGGAGTCTATATAAAGTCTATATAAAGTCTATGTGAAGTCTATATAGATATAGACTTTATATAGACTCCATATAGACTTTATATAGACTCCATATAGATATAGACTTTATATAGACTTCATATAGACTTCATATAGATATAGACTTTATATAGACTCCATATAGACTTTAAATAGACTTTATATAGACTTCATATAGACTCCATATAGATATAGACTTTTTATATACTTTATATAGACTCCATATAGATATAGACTTTATATAGACTTTTTATAGACTTCATATAGACTTTATATAGACTCCATATAGACTCCATATAGATATAGACTTTATATAGACTTCACATAGACTTTATATAGACTTTATATAGACTCCATATAGACTTTATATAGATTTTATATAGACTCCATATAGACTTTATATAGATTTTATATAGACTTCATATAGACTTTATATAGATTTTATATAGACTTCATATAGACTCCATATAGACTTTATATAGATTTTATATAGACTCCATATAGATATAGACTCCATATAGACTCCATATAGACTTTATATAGACTTTATATAGACTCCATATAGACTTTATATAGATTTTATATAGACTCCATATAGACTCCATATAGACTTTATATAGACTTTATATAGACTCCATATAGACTTTATATAGATTTTATATAGACTTCATATAGACTCCATATAGACTTTATATATATTTTATATAGACTCCATATAGATATAGACTCCATATAGACTCCATATAGACTTTATATAGACTCCATATAGACTTTATATAGACTCCATATAGACTCCATATAGACTTTATATAGACTCCATATAGACTTTATATAGACTCCATATAGACTTTATATAGACTCCATATAGACTTTATATAGACTCCATATAGACATCACATAGACTTTATATAGACTTCACATACACTTTATATAGACTTTATACAGACTTCATATAGACTTTATATAGACTTTATATAGATACAGACTTTATATAGAATATATATATCACCATACAGCAAGGGACAAAGGTATAGTGACTTTCTATAGCACCGTATAGATATAGATATATATATCACCATACAGCACCTGGGACAAAGGTATAGTGACTTTCTATAGGCACGCTAGTAATATATATATTATATATCACATACAGCACCGGACAAAAGTATAGTGACTTTCTATAGGCACCGTATAGATATAATATAATATACACCATACAGCACCGGGAAAAGGTATAGTGACTTTCATAGGCACCTGTATATATATATATCACCATACAGCACGGACAAAGGTATAGTGACTTTCTATAGGCACTGCATAGATATATATATCACCATACAGCACCGGGACAAAGGGTATAGTGACTTTCTATAGGCACTGCATAGATATATATATATATATCACCATACAGCACCAGGACAAAAGGTATAGTGACTTTCTATATGCACTGCATAGATATATATATCACCATACAGCACTGGGACAAAAGGTATAGTGACTTTCTATAGGCACTGTATAGATATATATATCACCATACAGCACTGGGACAAAAGGTATAGTGACTTTCTATAGGCACCGAATAGATATAGATATATATCACCATACAGCACTGGGACAAAAGGTATAGTGACTTTCTATAGGCACTGTATAGATATATATATCACCATACAGCACTGGGACAAAAGGTATAGTGACTTTCTATAGGCACCGAATAGATATAGATATATATTACCATACACGCACGGGACAAGGTATAGTGACTCTATAGGCACTGCATAGATTATATTATCACCATACAGCACTGGGACAAAAGGTATAGTGACTTTCTATAGGCACCGGATAATATATATATCACCATACAGCACCGGGACAAAGGTATATAGTGACTTCTATAGCACTGCATAGATATAAATATATATACTATTATATATCACCATACAGCCAGGGACAAAAGGATATGTGACTTTCTATAGGCACTGTATAGATATATATATATATATATATATATATCACCATACAGCACCGGGACAAAAGGTACAGTGACTTTCTATAGGCACTGTATAGATATATATATCACCATACAGCACGGGACAAAAGGTATAGTGACTTTCTATAGGCACCTGCATAGATATAATATATATCACCATACAGCACGGGACAAGGTATAGGCTGCTATAGGCACGTATAGATATATATATATATATATCACCATACAGCACCGGGACAAAAGGTATAGTGACTTTCTATAGGTACTGTATAGATATATATCACCATACAGCACCGGGACAAACGGTACAGTGACTTTCTATAGGT
>JAACNH010000224.1:72704-88227 GCA_019447015.1 Hymenochirus boettgeri
ATAGACTCCATATAGACTTATATAGACTTTAGATAGATACAGATTTATATTAGACCACCATAGATTATATAGACTTCACATACACTTTATAAGACTTTATACAGACTTCATATAGACTTTATATAGACTTTATATTCTAGATAGACTTTATATAGACTCCATATAGACTTATATAGACTTCTTTTCAAGAACACTTTATATAGACTTTATACAGATTTACATATAGACTTTATATAGACTCCATATAGATATAGACTTTATATAGACTTTATATAGACTTCACATACACTTTATATAGACTTTATACAGATTCATATAGACTTTACTATAGACTTCCATTATAGATATAGACTTTCACATATAGACTTTATATAGACTTCATATAGACTCCATATAGACTCCATATAGATATAGACTTTATTAGATTTATATAGATTTTATTAGAATATATGATTTTATATAGACTATAAGACTTATATAGATTTTATTAGACTTCATATAGCTGACTCACATATAGACTCCATATAGACTTATATAGATTTATATAGATTTTATATAGACTTTATATAGATTTTATATAGACTTTATAAAGATTTAATAGACTTATATAGACTCCATAGACTTCATATAGACTTCCATATAGACTCCATATAGATATAGACTTTATAGACTTTATATAGACTTTATATAGACTTTATACAGACTCATATAGACTTTATATAGACTTTATTATAGACTCCATATAGATATAGACTTTATATAGACTATATAGACTTCATATAGCTCCATATAGATATGATAGTTATTATAGACTTATATAGACTTATACGACTTCATATATACCTCATATAGATATAGACTTTATATAGACTTTATATAAAGTCTATATGAAGTCTATGTAAGTCTTATATGAAACTCCATATAGACTTTATATAGATTTTATATATGACGTCCATATAGATATAGACTTTATATAGACTTCTAATAGACTTTATACAGACTTCATATAGACTCCATATAGACTTATATAGATTTTATATAGACTCCATTATAGACATTATATAGATTTGATATATAATCCATATGACTTTATATAGACTTTAATAGATTTTATATAGACTCCATTAAACTTTATATAGATTATATAGACTTCATATAGACTCCATATAGATATAGACTTTATATAGACTTCACAGAAAACCTACACATGTACAACACACACACCACACACACACACCACACACTGGTGCTGTTCCATATAAGGGACAAACAAGTCATTGTTGCTCAGTGTGACGTCCACTGTGACCTGCAGATCCTTATCGTCTGTCATCACTGATTCAATCAGATCCCAGTGAAAGTTAATGACACAAATTTCCCATCAGGAACATAGAACGTCTCCCACCAGCTAGGGCCACAACAATGTCTCCAACCAGGGGCGCTTCTACTACCGGGTACATCTCCTACCCGGGTTCACAACATCACAACAGGGGAAACACAACTCTCTGACCAGGGCCACAAACATCTCCCCCAGGGTCACAACAGGGCACAGAACAAGAGCCAATGTACCATTGTATTGGATCCTGTAGTTAGAAACCAGAACCAACTGTACCATTGTATTGGATCCTGTAGTAGAACCAGACACAACAATGTACCATTGATTTAATAGATCCTGTAATAGAACCAGAACCCAAATGTCCCATGGTAATAGATACTGTAATAGAACCCACAAACTGTCCCATTTGTAATAGATACTGTAATGAACACCAAACAACTGTCCATGTAATAGATACTTTAATAGAACCAAAAACCAACCTGTCCCCATTGAATAGAATACTGTAATAGACCCAAAAACCCAACTGTCCCATTGTAATAGATACTGTAATAGAACAGAACCAACTGTACCATTGTAATAGATACTGTATAGAACCAGACCAACTGTACCATTGTAATAGATCTGTAATAGAACCAAAACCAACTGTCCCTTGTATAGATACTGGGTAGAACCACAAACCAACTGTCCCATTGTAATAGATACTGTAATAGAACCAAACAACTGTACCATTGTAATAGATACGTAATAGAACCAGAACCAACTGTCCATTGTAATAAAACTGTAATAGAACCAAAACCAACGGTCCCATTGTAATGATAACTGTAATAGAACCAAAACCAACTGTCCCATTGTATAGATACTGTAATAGAACCAAAACCAAGCTCCCATCGTAATGAGATACTGTAATAGAACCAGAACCAACTGTACCATTGTAATAGATACTGTAATAGAACCAGAACCAACGGTATTACATAGATTACTGTAATAGAACCAGAACAACGTACACTTGTAATAGATACTGTAATAGAACCAAAACAACTGTCCCATTGTATAGATACTGAATAGAACCAAACCAACACCATTGTAATTAGATACTGTAATAAAACCAAAACCAACTGTACCATTGTAATAGATACTGTAATAGAACCAAAACCAACTTACCATTGTAATAGATACTGTAATAAAACCAAACCAACTGTACCATTGTATAGATACTGTAATAGAACCGAAACCAAATGTCCACTGTAATAGAACTGTAATAGAACCAAAACCAACTGTCATTGTAATAGATACTGTAATAGAACCAAAACCAACTGTACCATTGTAATAGATACGTAATAGAACCAAAACCAACTGTACCATTGTATAGATACTGTAATAGAACCAAAACCAACGTACCAGTGATTAGATACTGTATAATAGAACCAAACCAACTGTACCATTGTATAGATACGTGTAATAGAAACCAAAACCAACTGTACCATATGGTAATAGATACTGTAATAGAACCAGAACCAAACTGTACCATTGTAATAGATACATGTAATAGAAAAGAACCAACGTACATGTATAGATACTATAGAACCAGAACCAACTGTACCATTGTAATAGATTCTGTAATAGAACCAAAACCAACTGTACCATGTAATAGATACTGTAATAGAACCAAAACCAACTGTACCATTGTAATAGATACTGTAATGAACCAAACCAACTGTACCATTGTAATAGATACTGTAATAGAACCAAACCAACTGTACATTGAATAAGATACTGTAATAGAACCAGAACCAACTGTACCATTGTAATAGATACTGTAATAGAACCAGACCAACGTACCATTGTAATAGATACTGTAATAGAACCAAACCAACTCTACCATTGTAATAGATACTGTAATAGAACCAAAAAATGCGCATAGTTATCAGACCCTAATCTGGGTCAATCTCCATGGTAATAGACCGGTTAGTATATCTATTAATATCACCGTGCGGGCTATATCTATACTGTATGTACTGTATTAATACACCGTCGGGCTATCTATACTGTATGTACTGTTTAATATACCGTCGGGCTGATATCTATACGTACTACTGTATTAAATCACCGTGCGGCTATATCTTACTGTTGTATGTATAGTAATATCCAACCGTGCGGGCCTGTATCTAGTACTGAAGCACTATAATATCACCGGCGGCTGTATCTAATACTGTACGCTACTGTATAATATTCACCGTGCGGGCTAGATACAATACTGTATGTACTGTATTAATATCACCTGTGCGGGCTGTATCATACTGTACGATACTGTACATAATATCACCTGCGCGGCTAATCTATACTGTATTGTACTGTATTTAATAGTAACCTCGCGGGCTGTATCATACTGTACGCACGTATATAATACTACCGTGCGTCGCTGTATCATATACGTAGTACTAGTATAATCACCGTGCGGGCTGTATCTATACTGTACGTACGTATAATATCACCGTGCGGTGTATCTAGTCACTGATACGTACTGTATTAATATCACCGTGCCCGGGTATATCTATACTGTACGCACTGATATTAATATCACCGTGCGGGCTATACTATACTGTATGTACTGTATTAATATCAACCGTGCGGGCCTGTATCTAACTGTAGTACTGTATTAATATCACCGTGAGGCTTATCTATACGTACGTACTGTATTAATATCACCGTGCGGGCATATCTATACTGTACGCTACTGTATAATATCACCGTGCGGGCTATATCTATACTGGTACGTACTGTATTAATATCACCGTGCGGGCTATATCTATACTGTAACGTACTGTATTAATATCACCGTGCGGGCTGTATCTATACTGTACGACTGTATTAATATCACCGTGCGGCTGTATCTATACTGTATGTACTGATTAATATCACGTGCGGGCTATATCTATACTGTAGTACTGTATTAATATCACCGTGCGGGCTATATCTATACTGTACGCTACGCGTATTAATATCACACGTGCGGGCTATCATACTGTACGTACCGTATTAATATCACCGTGGGGCCTGTATCTATACTGTAGTACTGTATTAATATCACCGTGCGGGCTGTATCTATACGTATCGTACTGTATTATATCACGTGCGGGCTATATCTATACTGTAGTACTGATTATATCACCGTGCGGGCTATATCTACTGTACGTACTGTCATAATATCACCGTGGCGGGCTAGTATCTATACTGTACGTACTGGATAATATCACCGTGCGGGCCTATATCTATACTGTACGTACTTATTAATATCACCGTGCGGGCTATATCTATACTGTACGTACTTGTATTAATATCACCGTGGGCTATATCTATACTGTACGCACGTATTAATATCACCGTGCGGGCATATCTATACTGTACGTACTGTATTAATATCACCGTGCGGGCTTATCTATACTGTACGCACTGATTAATATCACGTGGCGGCTGTACTATACTGTCGCACTGTATTAATATCACCGTGCGGGCGGTGTATCTATAACTGTACGTACTGTATTAATATCCACCGTGCGGGCTGTATCTATACTGTACGCACGGTATTAATATCACACCGTGCGGGCTGTATCTATACTGTACGTACTGTATTAATATCACCGTGCGGGGCTGTATCTATACTGTACGTACTGTATTAATATCACCGTGCGGGCTGTATCTATACTGTACGTTAGTATATATCACCGTGCGGGCCTTATCATACTGTACGTACTGTATTAAATCACCGTGCGGGCTAATCTATACTGTACGTACTGTATTAATATCACCGTGCGGGCTATATCTATACTGTACGTACTGTATTATATATCACCGTGCGGGCTATATCTATACTTACGTACTGTATTAATATCACCGTGCGGGTATCTATACTGTACGTACTGTATTAATATCACCGTGCGGGCTATATCTATACTGTACGTAATGTATTAATCACCGTGCGGGACTATATCTAACCTGTACACGTACGTAATTAATATCACCGTGCGGGCTATATCTATATACTGTAGGTACTGTACTAATTTCACCGTGCGGGCTGTATCATACTGTACGTACTGTATAATATCACCCGTGCGGGCTTATCTATACTGTACGTACTGTATTAATATCACCGTGCGGGCTATATCTATACTGTACGTACTGGTATTAATATCACCGTGCGGGCTGATATCTTACTGTACGTACTGTATTAAATTCACCGTGCGGGCTTATCTATACTGTACGTAATGTATTAATATCACCCGTGCGGGCTATATCTATACTGTACGTACTGTATTAAATATCACCGTGCGGCTAGTATCTATACTGTACGTACTGTATTAATATCACCTGTCGGGGCTATATCTAATACTGTACGTATGTATTAATATCACCGTGCGGGCTGATATTATACTGTAGTACTGTATTAATATCCACCGTGCGGGCTATATCTATACTGTACCGTACGGTATTAATATCACCGTGCCGGGCTAATCTATACTGTACGTACTGTATTAATATCACCGTGCGGGCTGATCTAACTGTACGTACTGTATTAATATCACCGTGCGGGCTGTATCTATACTGTACGTACTGTATTAATATCACCGTGCGGGCTATATCTTAATGTACGTACTGTATTAATATACCACGTGCGGGCTATATCTATACTGTACGTACTGTATTATATCACCGTGCGGGCCAATCTATACTGTAGTAATATCACACGTGCGGGCTATATCTCTACTGTACGCACTGTATTAATATCACCGTGCGGGCTATATCTATACTGTACGACGTATAATCACCGTGCGCTGATATCATACTGTACCTGTATTAATATCACCGTGCGGGCTTATATCTTACGTACGTACTGTATTATATATCACCGTGGGCTATATCTATACTGTACGAGCTGTATTAATTCACTCCGGGCTGTGGGATATCTATACTGTACGTACTGTATTAATATCACGTGCGGGCTGTATATATACTGTATACTGTATAATATCACCGTGCGGGCTATACTATACTGTAACGTACTGTATTAAATACCAGTGCGGGCTATATCTCTTACTGACGTACTGTATTAATATCACCGTGCGGGCTTATCTATACTGTACGTACTGTATAATATCACCGTGCGGGCTGTATCTATACTGTACTCTGTATTAATATCACCGTGCGGGCTATTCTTATCATCGTACGTACCTGTATTAATATCACCGTGGGGATTACTATACGTCGTATATCTATCCGTGGCGTACTTCGTACTGTATTAATATCACCGTGCGGGCTGTATATATACTATGTACTGTAATTAAATCACCGTGCGGGCTATATCTATACTGTACGTACTGTATAATATCACCGTGCGGGCTAATCTATACTGTACGTACTGTATTAATATCACCGTGCGGGCGTAATATACTGTACGCACTGTATTATATCACCGTCGCGGCTGCTATCTATACTGGTACGTACTGTATTAATATCACCGGCGGGCTATATCTATACTGTACGTTACTGTATTAAATATCACCGTGCGGGCTATATCTATACTGTACTACTGTATTGATATCACCGTGCGGGCATATCTATAATGTATTAATATCACCGTGCGGGCTATATCTATACTGTACGACTGTTTTAATATCACGTCCGGGCGCTGGCTATATCTATACTGTACGCAGTACTAATATCACCGTGCGGGCATATTCTATATGTACGCACTGTATTAATATCACCGTGGGGCTATATCTATGACTGATCATGCGCATACTACTGTATTAATATCACCGTGCGGGCTATATTATACTGTATGACTGTATTAATATTACCGTGCGGGCTATATCTATACGTGACTGTACTGTATTAATATCCCCGTGCGGGCTAATCTCTATGTACGTACTGTATTAATATCACCGTGCGGGCTATATCTAGTACTGTACTGTATTAATATCACCGTGGCGGGCGGTATCTATACTGTACGTACTGTATTAATATCACCGTGCGGGTGCTATCTATACTGTACGTACTGTTATATATCACCGTGCGGGCGTTATCTATACTGTACGCTACTGTATTAATATCACGTGTGGGCTATATCTATACTGTACGCAATGTATAATATCACCGTGCGGGCTATATCTATACTGTACGCACTGTATTAATATCACCGTGCGGGCTATATTCTATACTGTACGCATTGTTAATATCACGTGCGGGCTATACTTATACTGTACGTACTGTATTAATATCACCGTGGGCTATCTATACTGTATGGTACTGTATAATACACCGTGCGGGCTATTCTATACTGTAGACTGTATAAATCACCGTGCGGGCGTATATCTATACTGTACGTACGTGTAATATCACCGTGCGGGCTTATATCTATACTGTACGTACTGTATTAATATCACCGTGCGGGCTTATCTATACTGTACGACTGTATTAATCACCGTGCGGGCTATATCTATACTGTACGTACTGTATTAATATCACCGTGCGCGGCTATATCTATAATGTAGTACTGTATTAATTCACCGTGCGGGCTGATCTATACTGTCGCTACTGTATTAATATCACCGTGCGGGCTATATCTATACTGTAACGTACGGATTAATATCACCGTGCGGGCTATCTATACTGTACGACTGTATTAATATCAACCGTGCGGGCTATATCCTATATGGTACGTACTGTATTAATATCACCGTTGCGGGCTATCTATCTATACGGTACGTTAGTATTAATATCACCGTTCGGGCTTATTATACTGTACTACTGTATTAATATCACCGTGCGGGCTATCTATATATGTACGTACTGTATTAATATCACCGTGCGGGCTATATCTATACTGTATGTACTGTATTAATATTCACCGTGCGGGCTATTCTATACTGTATGTACTGTATTAATATCACCGTGCGGGCTTTAGCTATCTATAAGTACGTACTGTATTAATATACCGTGCGGGCTGATCTATATGTACGTACTGGTATAATATCACCGTGCGGGCTGTACTATACGTAGTAACTGTATTAATATCACCGTGCGGGCTATCTATACTGTACGACTGTATTAAATCACCGTGCGGGCTGATCTATATGTACGTACTGTATTAATATCACCGTGCGGGCGTATATTATACTGTATGTACTTTAGTAATATCACGTGCGGGCTCTATAATCTATACTGTATGTACTGTATTAATATCACCGTGCGGGCTGTATCTATACGTACGTACGTATAATATCACCGTGCGGGCTGTATCTATACTGTACGTACTGTATTAATATCACCGTGCGGGCTGTATCTATACTGTAACTGTAAAATACCGGGGGCTCTACTTACTGTAGACTGTATTAAATCACCGTGGGGCTATATCTATACTGTACGTACTGTATTAAATACCGTGCGGGCTGTATCTATACTGTACGTACTGTATTAATCACCGTGCGGGCTGTATCCTATATGTACGTACTGTATTAGTATCACCGTGCGGGCTGATATCTAACTGTATGTACTGTATTAAATCACCGTGCGGGTAATCTATACTGTACGTACTGTATTATATCACGTCGGGCTGTATCTATACTGTACGTACTGTATTAATATCACCGTGCGGGCTGTATCGTATTACTGTACGTACTGTATATAATATCACCGTGCGGCTGTATATACTGACGTACGTATAAATCACGTGGCGGGCTTATCTATACTGTACGTACTGTATTAATATCACGTGGGGCTTATTCTATAGTATTACTGTTAATTAACCGTGCGGGCTATATCTATACGTATGTACTGTATTAATATCACCGTGCGGGCTGATATCTATTTACTTACGTACGTATTAATCTCACCGTGCGGGCTATATCTATATGACGTATGGTACTGTTTATTACACCGTGCGGGCTAATCTATACTGTATGTACTGTATTAATATCACCGTGCGGGCTATATCTATACTGTACGTACTGTATTAATATCACCGTGCGGTACTATCTATACTGTCGTACGTATAATATCACCGTGCGGGCTGTATCCTATACTCGACGTACTGTATTAATATCACCGTGCGGGCTCTTATCTATACTAGTACAGTTTAATATCACGTGCGGGCTCTATCTATACTAGTACTGTATTAATATCACCGTGCGGGCTATATCTATACTGTAGTACTGTATTAATATCACCGTGCGGGCTATATTCATTTACTGTAAGTACTGGTAATATCACGGCGGGCGTTATATCTATACTGTACGTACTGTATTAATTCACCGTGCGGGCTATATCTATACTGTATGTACTGTATTAATATCACCGTGCGGGATATCTATACTGTATGTAACTGTATTAATATCACCGTGCGGGCTGTATCTATACTGTAGTACTGTATTAATATCACCGTGCGGGCTATCTATACTGTAGTACTGTATTAATATCACCGTGCGGGCGTATTCTATACGTACGTACTGTATTATATCACCGTGCGGGCATATCTAATGTACGTACTGTATTAATATCACCGTGCGGGCTCATTATATACGTACTGTGATTAATTCACGTGCGGGCTATATCTATACTGTAGCTACTGTATTAATATCACCGTGCGGGCTATATCTACTGACTGTACGTACTGTATAATATCACCGTGCGGGTACTATCTATACTGTATGTACTGTATTAATATCACCGTGCGGGCATTATCTATACTGTAGTACTGTATTAATATCACCGTGCGGGCATACTATACTGTACGTACTGTATTAATATCACCGTGCGGGCTATATCTATACTGTATGTACTGTATTAATATCACCGGTGCGGCTATATCTATACTGTAGTACGTATTATATCACCGTGGCGGGCTATATATCATACGATGTTGTCGTCTTAATATATCCCGTGCGGGCATATCTACTATACTGTACGTATTGTCCCCGTATAATATAGCACACTACCGTGGCGGGCTATAATCTCTTCTGTACGTACTGTATTAATATCGTGCGGAGATCCATGCTACTGTATGTCTTAGTCTGTATACTGTATTAAAAAAACTACCGTCTGGCAGCTGGACTTATATATGTCTGTCCGACGTATTACTGTCACTATTCTATGTAGTGTATCTTTAATATCAAGTGGACGGCTCCGACTCTTCTATTATATCGTATCCACCTACTGTGTCACTTAGTATATTATCACCGTGGGGCTAATCATTACTGATGTACTGTATTATTCACACGTGCGGGCATATCTATACTGAGACTGTATTAATATCACCGTGCGGGCTATATCTATACTGTACGCACTGTATTAATATCACCGTCGGGGCTATATCTATACGATGTACTGTATTAATATCACCGTGGGCTTATCTATACTGTATTAGTTAATATCACCGTGCGGTGGGCTTATCTATACGTACACATGTATATATCACCGTGCGGGCTATATCTATACTGTACTACTGTATTAATATCACCGTGGCGGCGATATTCTATACTGTACGTACTGTATTAATATCACCGTGCGGGTATGATCTATACTGTAGTACTGTATAATATCACCGTCGGGGCTTTATCATACTGTACTGTCACTGTATTAATATCACACGTGCGGGCTGTATCTATACTGTACGTACTGTATTAATACACCGTGCGGGGTCTTATCTATACTGTATTACTGTATTAATATCACCGTCGGGGCTACTATATCTTAACTGTACGACTGTATTAATATCACCGTGCGGGCTGTATCTATACTGTACGTACTGTATTAATATCACCGTGCGGGCGTCTATCTATACTGTATGTACTGTATTATATCAACGTGCGGGCTATATCTAATGTTACGTGTTTTTACTGTATTAATATCACCGTGCGGGCTATATCTATAATGTACGTACTGTATAATATCACGTGCGGGCTATATCTATACTGTATGTACTGTATTAATATCACGTGCGGGCTTATCTATACTGTATTACTGATAATACACCGGTGCGGGCTATATCTATACTGTACGTACTGTATTAATATACCGTGCGGGCTATACTAACTGTAGTACTGTATTAAATCACCGGCGGGTCTATCTAAGTACTGTAATGTATTAAATCACCTGCGGGCTATATCTATACTGTATGTAATGTATTAATATCACCGTGCGGGCTGGATATCTAACTGTATGTATGTATTAATATCACCGTGCGGGCTTTATTATTACTGTACGACTGTATTAATATCACCGGTCGGGGTATATCTATACTGTATGTACTGTATTAATATCACCGTCGGGCTATATCTCTTACTGTATGTACTGTATTAATATTCACCGTGCGGGCTATATCCATACTGTATGTACTGTATTAATATCACCGTGCGGGCTTATATCTATAAGTATGTACATGTATATAATATCACCGTGCGGGCTTATCTATACTGTATGTACTGTATTAATATCACCGGTGCGGCTAATCATACTGATACGTACTTGTATAATATCACCGTGCGGGCTATATCTATACTGTACGTACTGTATTAATATCACCGTGCGGGCTATATCTATACTGTATGTACTGTATTAATATCACCGTGCGGGCTATATCTATACTGTATGTACTGTATTAATATCACCGTGCGGGCTATATCTATACTGTATGTACTGTATTAATATCACCGTGCTGGGGCTATATCATTATACTGTAACTGTATTAATATCACCGTGCGGGCGGGCTATATCTATACATGGTAGGTACTGTCAATTTAATATCACGTGCGGGCTATATCTTACCATGTACTGATTAATATTCACCGTGCGGGCTATATCTATACGTATGACTTATAATCACCGGCGGGCTATATCTATACTGTATGTACTGTATAATATCACCGTTCCGCTCCCTTACCCTGAGGGTATATCTATACTGTATGTCTGTATTAATATCACCGTGCGGGCGTATTCTATACTGTATGTACTGTATTAATATCACCGTGCGGGCTATATCTATACTGTATGTACTGTATTAATATCACCGTGCGGGCTGTATCTATACTGTATGTACTGTATAGTAATATTCACCGTGCGGGCATAATCTATACTGTATGTACTGTATTAATATCACCGTGGCGGCTATATCTATACTGTATGTACTGTATTAATAGATTTCGTGCGTATCAAACTGTGTGTAATTTATATTGTTACCCATGGATGGAATTACTCAGAGCCAGGGAAACCCTTCAATAATACATCAGCAGGGAGAGTGATGGGGTTAACCCTGGAGTGGAATCTGTACCGGTAAAAGAACTGCACATAAAGGATTTCTGGTGGGCCCAAGACAAAAGGGCCACTGCCCTGGCAGGCATATTGCTGGTTAATTGCTTGGCAATAAAGTGTTACAGGGGTGAAAAGTTTAAAGTGTAAGGATCTGTCTGTGATGATGTCATATTGTGTGAATGATGTCATATGGACAGTCAGTTAAACATATTGGGCAGTTTAAGCAGTTAACATTATTAGGGTGAAAGTTCCTGAAAGTGCTCCGATATCAGTATGAGCCAAGGACCACCACATTGCTACACGTGTCCCATGATCGACCATCAGGTATCACCTTCTAGGGTAAATTCATACCAAGGACCAATCCAATGGATATTTAGCTGTACCCCCCTCATTATAGTAATTGTGCGTGTAGGGCCAGGACCACAAGTACACGGAATAAGTTAAATCAATTCCCATGTGGGCACTGTGACTGGGAACCTGGACACCGAGTAGATGGGGGATTAACACGGACTGAGAGTCCAGAGACATTGGCATGAGGGTCTTATCTGTAAATCTGCCCATGACCCCTCCCACACTCACACAATTGGAATCACCCAAGCGCCACATTCCTGTGGAACAAAAACAAACTGTGAACCGGTTTTAGCGCAAAACAAATAAATCCCAAGATCATCACTGACCCCCAAATTCCATTCACCTCCCCCAGGTCCACCAGTCACATACAGGACATCTATTGTCCAAATTTAGAGGTCGGACTGTCCGTTCCAATTACTGGGTCGGTTACTCTGTCCGTTTCCTTACATTACTGGGTCGGTACTCTGTCCGGTCCTTACATTACATGGGTCGGTACTCTGTCCGTTCCCTTACATTTACTGCGCGGTACGGCGTCCCTTCGTCGAGTTCTGTCCTCCTACAAGGGTTACTATGGTGTCCTCACGGGTCCGTACTCTGTACGTTCCTACATTTACTGGGTCGTACGCGTACGTGGGTCTGTCTGCCGTTCCTTACATTAGGCCTGTCCGTCTTAGTTCTGGCGTACTCTCGTCTTACTGGTCTTATCTGGTTCTAATATGGTCTATCTGTCCGTCCTTCAGTACATCGGTAACTCGTCACGTCTACATTCTAGTGGAGTCGTTCCACTTACTGGGTCGGTACTCTGTCCGTTCCTTACAGTACTGGGTCGGTACTCTGTCGTTTCCGTACTGTATAGATATATATCACCATACAGCACCGGGACAAAAGGTATAGTGACTTTATATAGGCACTGCATAGATATATATAATCACCATAACAGCATCCGGGACATACACGGACATGATTCTATAGCTACTGTCTAGATCTAAATCACAGACCATGACAGCACCGAGGACAAAAGGTTATAGTGACTTTATATAGGCACTGCATAGATATATATAATCACCATACAGCACCGGGACAAACGGTACAGTGACTTTCTATAGGCACTGTATAGATATATATGACCCTACGACATTTAAACTTCACTAAACTCTTCCACTACTATAACTTTCAATTTTAACCCCCCCCCCCTCCTTTTCGGGGAGATACAAGGTATCTGATTGGTGAACCCCATTGAGCATGTGTGAAGTCACTGGGCTAGAGATGGGGTGGTTGTTGTCTCTTTTCTGTAAGATGTTTATTATATAGAAAGACAAGTGCTATATTGTTATAATCAGCAGTTTCTGGTCTATCAGTCAGAGGGAGATTCCCACGTGGTTTGGGCTCAGACACTTCCCCACTGGGCCATGTTTAGTTGTGTGGGTGGCTCTGTGAGAGTGTCAGATCGATGAAGCGGTGTTGCCATATTGGTTCACTTGCTGATTAGCTACAATTAAAGTTTATTTTCCAGTGACTGAGCTCAGGGCTGACTATGGATTTCCTATTCCCATCACAGCTGCACAGAGCGGTTCTGAAAGGGACGTTTACGGTCTCGCTGGATCCTCTTCACTCTGTATAATTAGACCCACATCCCCCGGGGGGAACCAGCTCCAGTTATCGGAACAACGAACCCCACGTGGGACATGACAGTCAGAGCGAGAGAGTCGCCTGTTTCCATCTGACTGAGCATTAAAGAGACAGAGACAACATGACTGTGCTGTGGGTGTTAGAGACCAATCACCCAGTACAATGGGATTCTTATTGTTTCCCTAAAGGTGGGTACACAGAACCAATCTGTAATATTGCGTCTGTCATCTTGGGAAGGGGTACAATCTATATGAAGTCTATATAGAGTCTATATGAAGTCTATATAAAGTCTATATAAAGTCTATATAAAGTCTATATGAAGTCTATATGAAGTCTATATGAAGTCTATATGAAGTCTATATCTATATAAAGTCTATATAACTTCATATGAAGTCTATATAAAGTCTATATAGAGTCTATATATATATAGAGAAAGAGAGAGAGATGACTTGAGTATGAAGGAGATACTTGTAGGTGAGATAGAATGGGAGAGAGATGTGAGAATGAATTGAGGGAAGAAGAGAGGAGAGAGAGAGACTTCATATGAAGTTATATAGACTTTATATAGATATAGACTTCATATAGACTTCATATAGACTTTATATAGACTTCATATAGACTATATAGACTTCATATAGACTTCATATAGACTTTATATAGACTTCATATAGACTATATAGACTTTATATAGACTTCATATAGACTTCATATAGACTTCATATAGACTTCATATAGACTTTATATAGACTTTATATAGACTTTATATAGACTTCATAAAGACTCTATATAGACTTTATATAGACTTTATATAGACTCTATATAGACTTTATATAGACTTCATATGAAGTTATATAGACTTTATATAGATATAGACTTCATATAGACTTCATATAGACTTTATATAGACTT
>JAACNH010000224.1:88301-114304 GCA_019447015.1 Hymenochirus boettgeri
GACTGCATATAGATATAGCATATATCTAGTTAGACATTCATGATAGACTTTAATAGACTTCTTGTGAAAGTACTGATATATAGTAAGGTCATGAGAGTCGACACAATAAAGTTCATATCGAGTCATAGTTAATAAACGACTGCATATAGATATAGCATATATCTAGTTAGACATTCATGATAGACTTTAATAGACTTCTTGTGAAAGTACTGATATATAGTAAGGTCATGAGAGTCGACACAATAAAGTTCATATCGAGTCATAGTTAATAAACGACTGCATATAGATATAGCATATATCTAGTTAGACATTCATGATAGACTTTAATAGACTTCTTGTGAAAGTACTGATATATAGTAAGGTCATGAGAGTCGACACAATAAAGTTCATATCGAGTCATAGTTAATAAACTATATATATATATAGACTTTATAAAGTCTATATGAAGTCTATATGAAGTCTATATCTATATGAAGTCTATATAAAGTCTATATAAAGTCCATATAGACTTCATATAGATATAGACTTTATATAGACTTCATATAGACTTTATATAGACTTTATAAAGTCTATATATAAAGTCTATATAGAGTCTATATAAAGTCTATATAGAGTCTATATAAAGTCTATATAAAGTCTATATAAAGTCTATATGAAGTCTATATGAAGTATATAGACTTTATATATACATTATATATGTATATAGACTTTATATAGACTTCATATAGACTTTATATAGACTATATATACGTTATATATGTATATAGACTTTATATAGACTTTATATAGTCTCTAAAAATAAGATCTATCGGAATCTATTCTATAAATGGAAAGAATCTATATGAATTCTATATAAATTCTATATAAAGAAGTCTATTCTCAATTGGCTCTATATAAAGTCTTAGCCAGTAAATCTCTATGAAGTACTGTATAGTACTACTATAGGATGCTTAATATAAGAGTCATATAAAGTCTAGTCACAACTATAATGGCGTTTAGATGGCGTCTACATATGGAAAAGTCTATAGGGAGTCTATATCCGGTCTATAATAAAGTGCTATATAAGGTATCTATATAAAAATCTATAAATAAAGTCTAATAGCCAAATCTATTATAAAAAACCAAGCCTTATATAAGTCTCTAATGGCGTCTTAATGGGTCTATAATGAAGTCTATATAGTCTCATGATAAAGTCTAAATCATAAGTACTAAATCTCTATAAAGTACTATATAAATCTATGTAAAATCTATACTAGAAGTCTATAACAAATACGTGATAGGGAGTCTATATGAGTCTAATTATAGATGTAGTTCAATGGGGTTGAGTACTAATAAGTGTAAACTATATCAAATCTATGAATAACAAGTCTATATAACCAATCTATATAAAAGTCTAGTATAATCGGTTAATAAAAGATTTATATAAAGTTCCTATCTGGAAGTCCTATTGGAGTCTATCAGCAGGTCAATATATACTTCATATTACAAGCTATAGAAGAATCTATATAAAATCGATATCAAGATAACATAGGTAATCTATATGGATCTAACGGAAAATATGGAGTCTATATGAAGTACTATATGAGTGCTAGTAAAGGGTCTATAAAATACTATATAAAGTCTCTATCCAATCAATATATAAAGTCTATAATAGAATGGCTAAATATAAGATCTATCTAAGTCTATAATGGAGTCCTTATGGAGTTTCATATTATGGAAGAAGAAAAAAGTCGTATATAAAGTCTATATAAATCTTATTAAAGTCCTATATAAATCTATAATAAAGTCTATATAAAATCTATATAAAATCTATATAAAGTCTATCTATATGGAGTCCCTTTCTGGGAGTCTATATATAAGTCTAATATGGAATTCTAAAATGAAATAAAGTCGTATATCTATATGGAATCTCTATAAAGTCTGAATATGAAATCTGGTATAAGGTCTTACTAGTGTTAATTTGAAGTCTCTAATAACGTCTGTATAGGACGAAAATCTATATCTAGAAATGGGAAGAGGTAAAGTCTATGTAAAGTGGTCTATATGAAATCTTTTATAAAGTCTACTAAGTGTATGTGACGGGTCTAAATCAAAGTCTATAGAGGAGTCTATGTAAGTCTATATCTCTATAAAAAGAATCCCTATATAAATCTATATGATCTATACATCTAATATAAAACGTGTATGTGAAATGTCTTATAAAGTCTATAAAGAGTCAAATTCTAATATAAAGTCTGTATCTATACCAAGTCCTATACTAAAGTCTATAATTGAAAGGTCTAATATAGTGCCGATGGTTCTAAATTGAAAGTCTATTAAAGTCTATATGAACAGTCTGTTATCAAGTCGATGGTCACGTGTAGGGTGAATCTATATAAAGTCGTATGTGATTCTATAATGTGAGTCGTCTATACCAGTCTTATGAGTCGTATAAATAAAGGTCTATATGGAAGTCTATAATAAAGTCCATATGGAAAGTCTATTAAGTATTGCGGGGGGTCTATCGTGGAGTACTTTATAAAGTACTATATATGACAGTGCTATATAAATGTCTACGTGATGTCGTCTAGTATGGAGTGCATATATCTATAGATGAGTTGATATAAAAACATATAAATCGTAGCAGATCGATATGAGGAGTCAATAGTGAAGTCTATATAAAATCTAAAGAACTGTCTATATGGAGTCTATAAGAGTCTATATAAAGTCTATATGGAGTCTATATTGCGTCTAATAACTAAAACTCTATAATAAATTCTCTAAGGGAGGAAAAAAAAAAAAAGGAAAAAGAAAGAAGAAAAGAAAAAGACAGAAGGAAAAGAAAAAAACTGAGATCTATAATAACTTCTATATAATCTCTGGCAGTCTATATGGTAGTCATAGATCATATATGGGGTCTATATAGAAATCTATATAACGTCCTATATGGAGTCTATAATGAAACATGGGCTAAGTCAAAACTCTATATAAAGTTCTAATTTGAGTCTATATAAAATCTATATAAAGTCGAGAGGGTCTATTAAAAACCTCTATATAAAGTCCATATGGAGGCTATATTAAAAAAAGGGGGGGGAGCAGTCTAATATACAGGTCTATTTGAATTCTAATAAAATCAGTCTATATCATATGGAGTTCTATATGACGTCTATATAATGGGTCAGTATATGAAGTCTAATACAAGGTCGTAAATAATAAGTCATATATCGTATATGGAGTCTATATACGTGGTATAAGATGAACACAGTCGATATCTATATGGAGTCTATATGAAGTCTAAATATTAAAGTCCTATTTAAAGTCTATATAGGCCGTAACCATATACATTCTATAAATCTATATGACAGTACTATATGTCATAGTCTAAAGTCCTAATATCTAGAACCAAGGAGTTCATATAAAAATTCTCTATGAGTCAATGATCAAAAATCTAGATATCTATATAGACTTCACATAGTAACATAAAATATATATAAGACTTTTATACCTCCCTCTATAGGATTAGACTTTAGTATAGACTCCATATAGATCTTAGAGAGCTGTTAGAATAGACTTTAAACCTATAGATTAGACTTTATTAAGACTTTCACAGAGACTATTCTATAGACTATATATATAGGACTCCATATAAAGTCTAAATATCTATATGTATTCTAATATAAACTTCTCTCATCTGATATGGAGTCTATAATAAGGAAAAGTCGTGTATGGGGGCTATATGAGGTACTTAAAATAAAGTCTAAATATCGTAATAACATGGAAATACTATATATAGAAAAGATTCTCATAATCAACTTATAAATAGAGTCTATTAAGAAGTCTCTGTAAAGTCTATAATCTATTAGTAGGAGTACGATAAGAAAGGATCCTATATGAGTAGACTATCTAAAGTCTATATACTAATCTATATCAGTCTATATAAAGGTCTATATCTCTATGTATAACTATAGTCACGTCCTCTATACTATATGGGTCTATATGAAATCAATATATAAAGCCATATAATCCTAAAGTTTGGAGTCTAATATAGGAGTCTATATTATGGGAGAGCTTATAACGTCTATATGAAGGTTCTAACATCTCAAGTCCTATAGTGGAAGTCTATATAAGTCATTTCTATAATATCAAAATCTTGTCAAGTCCTAATAGATCCTTTAACTGCCACGGACACATAAACAGATGTGGTTCACGCCGATCCCTAAAATAGCAAAGATCCAAAATTGAAACCCTAGCACACCTATAACCATTCGCAAATGGAGAAAAAGTTCAATGAAAAGTACTGGGATCCAAAATACAAAGCAGCCAGTCGCTGTAAGTCCCGACAGTGCGCATTAAGGGTCAAAAAAAATGGGAGCTGTTCCACGACCCGGTCTCAAAGTGTAAAAAAACAATATGTCTTATGAAAATACTTTATTTGGACGGCCTATCCTCCACAACATCATTTATAATAATACAGTCCAGGAGCCCATATTTAACCATGGGAAAAAATGTCCCAATACAGTAATAACAGTTTTCGCTTAACGTTACGGGGTCACACTATGGGTGCCGAGGAAACTGATCCTGACAGCCCGTAAAATAAATCAGAAATGATTGTGGTATAATACCGGAAAACAGACTACGCCTTGAGGACTATAAAGTGATCTAAACACCAACCCAAAGTAACCATACAGAGATAGTGTAACAAACAAGCGGCCAATTGCAAAACATGGGGACAACACGTCGAACTGTCAGTAATATAACACATTGGATTTCCGGGGATCTGATGGAAGTGTGGACAAAAATAGGCACTGGGCCGAAGAGGAACAGTCCAGGGGGGAATACAGATATCATACAGATGCCTGTTGCAGGCAAAAGGGGGTTTCTACCAACTAAGAGAAACTAAAATGAAATAGGCTCTACCAAAAAACACTAACTGGCCCAAAAAAATGGCCATAGAATGACATCCTAAGGGCAACAAATAGAGCAAAAGCGAAGATCCTGATCGCTAGAAATACAGGGCCAAATGGCACAGTAAAGAGAAACAGGAGGAGGCCTGGCGACAGTAGATACCGTCCTGGCACATCGACTAACCGGGAACCTGTCACATAGAGACGAAAAAAGCCTGGCACATAGAAGACGCCATGGGCACATAGAGGACCTCCTGGCACATGAGACCAACGAAAGAAAGGAGAAAACAGCCTATAAGCAACATCAATAACCGCTGCCACATAGAAGTGCCGGCGCTGGCATGCGGAGATACCCGCCTGAGGCACGATACTAGACCGCCCATGGCACATAGAAAGCCAGTCCTGGCAGATGAGACCAAAAAAAAGTACCGTAACAGTAATGATAAGACCGCCTGGCGCATGATACGCCTGGCACAGGTCTATGAGCGCAAGGCAAAGTCTTGTGGGCAACTAGTGACAAAAAGGAAAAAAAAAAAAGCACAAAAGGAATTTCAACAAAATAAGAACAAAATCCCTGAACACATATACAGACCCCTGGCCCATAAAGAGAACCGGCCTGGCACATAGGACCGCTGCACAATAATCCCGCCTGTCACATAGAGACCCAAAAGGAAAAAAAAAGAAGCACGAAACACCAGAAAAAGTCCTTGCACATAGAGACCTGTCTTACACAGTAATACATCCTTTAACATAATACCACAAAAAAGGAAATCCATATGAGCACAAATAAATATACCGAGAAAAAGGGAAAGACAACGAGAAACGTACCTGTTCACCTAACAGAGTCCAAAAAGGGGTGCTATTGTACCAACAATAACCTTTAGCCAATGTGTTCCTGGCCCATAGTCCAAGAAGCACTGGCCATCGGAAGACCAAGCGGAGGGTGGGAATACCGACGGCCCAATGGAGCACCTAGAGACCAAAAAACGAAAGGGGGAAAAAAAAAACCAAAAGGAAAAAGCATGACCATAGATACACCACGAAGGGATCACTGAACATATAGACCAAGGACGTCTGGCACCTATAGACCAAACACCCCTGGCACCTATAGACGCCTGCACATAGAGACAACTAAACTGTCAACCATATAAAGCCACGCGTAGTACAAAAACAAGGTGATAAAAGAGGGGGGGGGAAAAAAAAGGGGAAGAAGAAAAAAGGAAACGCAAGTCCGTTTCACGATAGAGACATCAGGCTAATCAACATATAGACCAGGGAGAGGCCTGCGCATAGAGACAGCCTGGACAATATAAAGAAACAAGCACATGGCAACATAGATGGTGACACCAATCCTAAGTAACCATGATACGAGGGAAAGGGAAGTCCTGGCGACTTATATAGGTGGGGGGGGTGGGGGAAAAAAAAGGCCTAGGCACAATATATACAAAAAAAGCCTGGCACATAGAAAGACCGAATACCTGGCACATCAGGACATACCTGAGCACCAATAGAGACAGCCGTCCATACAGACCAAGAAACGGGAAATATCGCTGGAACATAGATACAACAGGCCTTGCCATAGACAACACCAAAGGTCCTTGAACAATCTAGCCAAGGCCTGTCACATAGAACTACCGTCCTGAACATAGAAAAGAGGGACCAGAGAAACCAAAGAAACTGGCACATATACTAACCAGGGGCCTGCACATAAGAGACGTGAACAACTGTCACATATGAGACCAAAAAAAGAAAGCAAACTGGCCCATAGTGACAAGAAGGAATCCTGGCTCATAGGAGGGGACATAGCCTGGCACATATTAGACCAAAAGCCCACTGGCAACATAGCGTCCGGGGGGGCCTGTCCCTGAGCAAAGGACCGCCTGGCACAGAGACAAAGTGCCATAGGTTGTAAAAGCCAATCTACAACTGTTCAGACTAATCTCTCGCGTAAGGTAGCCTGCCATTAGGACGCCCAAAGTATCAGAATTGTGTTCACCTTGTCTAATCTCAAGTGGTATGGAAAAATGAAAGCCCCCAGAGAGCCATTCCTACTTAGATAAACATTAAAAAAAAAGGGATCCCACGCTATTACAAGGTTAATGGACGGAGAATGCGAATAGAGCGTAAAATCGTCTTATATCTAGTAAAGTCGCAGAAGCGCCTGGGCACTATGCCACTTTACCTCGGTCCCTCACTGGGCCCTGTCAACCAGAGGATAAGTAACTGGGTGATAGGGTGGTCACGTGAAAAGGGAACATGAACCATCACTACATTGTAGCTACCGGGGCAAAAAACCGGTTCCAACATATCCTAGCCAACGCGAGGTGCATCGCTCGGAAAATATGTGTATTTACAGGTGGAAACACCCGCCCGAAGTCACTCATCACGTCGGCAAAATTCAGGGAGTGATGAAGATTTTATTAGTGTTAGGCGTGGCGTGACGGATTAAAAGGTCATGCAAAGCCCAGGACACCACAAATCAAAAAATACACTTCAATGCTCAGTCCGAAGGGGGGAGGGCGGCAATTTTAAGCTATCGAACACGAACGCGTTCGGCGAGGCGGAGGGTCGAGTAGCAGACAGTTCATCGGAACCCATAGACAACAAAACGTAAAATTGGCACCACCGAGTTAATTTCGCCAATGAAATCCTCTGCCCACATAAGGGAAAAACAGGTCCAATTTGGGCAACGTACTTTGAACATTGGTAACAAAAAACACAAGTCCGGATCAGACTGAACAAAGGGGGGACCGGGAAAGTATTGGTTAAATTGGCCCGGAACCCAATGGTCATTGAATAAAGTTGCAACCCAAAAAATCCAAAATTACAGAAATGCGTGGTTTACCCCTTCTCATAGGCACGGCAGAGGAAAAAATATAATATAGTATGGCCCATACAGGGGGCACCGGTGACAAAAAGGGTAATGAAGGGGATAGACTTTGGGCTATAGGCACAACCGTATCAGAAATTAAGTCAAAACGAATATTATAGAAATAATCAACCATACGTCACTGGTAGCAAGAAGGTATGGTGGGGCTTTCTATAGGGCACCATATAGAGTCTAATATATATCAGCCATACGGCACGGGTGTGGGTTAAAGACAAAGATGGTCTAGTGGACTTTCCTATAGGCCCAGGAAAAGGGGAAGAGAGAAAGGTATAAGGAGAGGTATAGGGGGATATATCTGAAGTCGAGACCAATACGATAACAACAGTGTGAAGACAAAGGGGTTAGAGTTAAACATTTACTAATAAGGGCGAAGACCCATGGTATAGGATATTAGGAAAAAAAAAAATATAACACCATAAAGGCAGCACTGGGACAAAAGGTAATAGCGTGACTTTCTATAGGCACCTACGTAAATAGATATAAATATCAAATCACGATCCAGCAACTGGGAAAGGACAAGAAGTAGGAATTGACTTAATCTAATGGCAGGAGAACCGTCATGATGAATAGGATATATATATCAAACCATACCAAGCACTGGGACAAAAGACAATGTTTAGTTGACCTTTCAATATTCAAGCGGCGTGGACTAGACATATAATATAAAAAAAAATGCCCCATACCACACTCTTTGGAGCAAAATGTATAGTGGACTAATTTAAAAAAAGGAATAAAATGCCTGTACTAGATATAGATATATGCTAGGGTCACCATACAGGCACCGGGACAAACAGGGTATTAAAGGTGACGTTTCGAGTGTTACAACCAAAAAAACCTGTATAGATATGATGAGATATCAACCATACAGCACATGGGACAAAAGGTCTAGTTGCAAAACTTTCTATGGCAACGCATTCTGAGATAAATAGAGGGTAGATATGCACCATACCTCACTGGGAACAAAAAAAAACGGGAATAGTAGTGGACGTTTCTAATAAAGGAGCCCCCCCGGCCAAAAAACCAAGTAATAGATGATAGTATATATCACCAAAAGACAGCAAGCGGGGTGGGGGCAACAAAAAAGAAAAAGTAAAATCGGTGTGTACAATTTTCTATTAGGAAACGGTTAAAGATATATATGAAAAAATCACAAACCATATAGGAGGCAGCACCGGAGACAAAGTTCTAGTGAACAAATTCAATAGGCAAGCCTGTGATATATATAGAATATATATCACCAACATACACTGGGAAGAAATGTATAGTAAGACTTACTATAGGTCACACAGAGGTTCTAGATACATCTTATATAAGTAATCCCATACAGCACTGTGGTGCCAAAGGGGGTATGGTAAGAGGACGTTTTCTAATGGAAGCCGTAGAGATATTAGATATATATATCCCAAGGAAGGACACACAACTATGAACTAAAGCCCGCAGGACAAAGGGGTATAGTGACCAAATTTCTATAAAAGGTGCACTGCGGTAATAAATATGATATATCACCATAACCAGCAGGTGGACAAAAGTTAATGAGTGACTTAAATTCGTAATAGGCAAAACCGAGTATAGATATAGTCGTGATAAATAGTAAATCACAAACACAATACGACACAATGGTAGAAAGAGGTGTATAGTGGACCTTTCTATAGGCACCGTCTACATATCTATATAATCACCATACAGCAACTGGACAAAAGGATAAGTACCTTTCTAAGCAAACCGTATAGATATATAATGAGGATACAGGTCAGAGCCAGTAGAAAAAAAACAAATGCACTGGGACAGGGAGCATATATAGGGTACATATGGGGATCTAAAAAGTAAGGGACACTGGCAATATGATAATAGGTATCACCCATAACAGCCTGGGACAAAAGTAAATCGTGACTTTCTGTATGCACTGTAGTAGATGCATCAGATATGGACAAATAGTCAACGCGATACAGCAACGATGACAAAAGGTGTATGACTTTCGTAGGAATAACACCACTAAAGTCATAAGATATACGTATATCCCATAGGAAAAACAGAGCACTATGGTGGACAGGAAAGGATATAAGAGTGAACTTTCTATAGGCCAACCGTATAGATATAGATGGTAATATATCATCCAGACCACGCAACCGGACCAAAGTGTATAAAAAGTGTACTGTTCTACTAGGTGCGCTGGTCATAGATTATATAATATATATATATATCCCCAAAATACCGGCAGCCCGACAGAAAAAGGTATGAGTGACTATTCTAATAGAGGCCAAGACAAGTAATCATGAATAATAGAAATATTAATAAATTCGAACACCTGGACGGCACCGGGACAAGGTATAGTGACTTTCTATAGGCCTGCAAATAGAATCAATATAATAATATTAAAGTAAGGTCACCATAAACATAAAAAAGCAAAAAAAACCAGTAACCCCGAAGGGATCGTAGACTTTCATAATCGGCACTGCATATATATATATATCACCATACGCCCTGGTACAAAAGTTATGTGACTTTCTATGAGGCACCGTATCAGATATAGATATATATATCCCCAATAAACAGCGGCCAGTGAGGCACAGTTATAAGTGACTTTCTATAGGCCAACCATGTATCTTAATGAAAAAAGTAGATAAAATATCAGCAAACCATAACCAGGCACTGGGGACCAAAAGGTATAGAAAAATGGACGTTATCTAAAATGGAGGCACTACGGGCGAGGGGTGGGATGATATATATATATCACCATAAAAAGTGCGCGACTGGTAAAAAACGAAAAGGTAATAGGGGGGTGGACTTATCTATAGTGACAGGGGCGGGGGATAATAGGCGTAGATAATATAAACACCAAACGCACTGGGGACGAAAATTATACATAAAAGAAAATGACTTCTAATAAGCACTGTAATAGAGTCTATATATCGTACAATCAAGGTCACCATAGGCAACACGCGGAAGTGTGGGACCAGGAGTGTATAGTGACTAAGTTCTATAAAGGCAACCAGCTAGCATAGAATATATAATTCGCAGCATAGCAGCACTTGGAACAAAACTTTTAAGGGAATGCTTTCTATAGCACAAAGTGTAAAAATAGGTACTATACGATAGTGGATATCACCAATAAACAAAAGCGACACCAGGAGACAAAAGAAAGGTATAGTGGGACCTTTCATAGAAATAGGCACACTTAACAATATATAAATATGTAATTCGACCATACCACCAGGACAAAAGGTTTAAAAAAAGGGTGACTTCAATAGTAAAGGCAAAAACCGTAGTCGGAGAAATAAAAAAAATAGAAAATATCTCTATAACAAAACCATAATACAGCACCGGGAACCAAGGGTAAGTGAAAACTTGTCTATATAGGCCACATGCGATCGATAAAATAGTATATATATATGCGACCATAAGGGGGGGAGGGGAAAAAGGAAAAGTACAGCACAGGTCACAAAAATATATAGTGACTTTCTATGATAAGATGCACTGCCGTAGGTATATGAGGAATCGAGTCACATCGCAGCACCGAGTTGACAAAGGGGTATCAGGGTTACTGTTCACACACCCCGCCCCCCCCCCCCCCCCCAAACACCAAACCCCACCCCAACCCCCAAGGCCCCCCCCCCCCCCCCCCCCCCCCCCCCCCCCTAAAAAACAGAATTCGTATGGCAACTGCAGATAGATATCTAAGAGATTACATAGATCCACCACCAACAGCACCATGACACAAGGTAGCCTAAAGTGACTAAAAATGTTCTTAATGCACTGCAATATTTATAAATGATAAACAAGAAAAGAGACCATCGCAGCACATAGGACAGAGTATACAGGGATTTGACACGTTTCTTAAATAGCACTGGTCTTCGATATGTGAATCAACCATAAAAAACAAGCACGAGAGAAACAACACAGGTATAGAGTGCCTTTCTATTGAGGCCCGTATAGATATATACTCACCATACAGCACTGGGGACAAAAGGTTAAGTGATATATCATACGTCAAGAGCGAGCTGTTAGATATATCTCTCACCCATACAGCACTGGGACAAAAGGTATAGATGGCAGATTTCTAATAGCACCGAATAGATCTGATAGTACATATATTCACAGATACGAGCCACCGGACAAACGGGTATAGTGACTGAAAAATTCTATAAGGCAAACGGCATAGATTTCGTATCACTACAGCCAACTGTGGAACCAAAAAAAGGGTATAAGTTGACTTTCTATGGCACCGGGGTAATATATAATAGTCACAAACAAATAACAAATGCACCTGGGATCGACAAAAAGGTATATTATGACTCTTCTAAATATGCAACTGCAATAAGAAAGTAAAATAGTATAAAAAAATATAAGATAGGTGAGTAGTAAATCACACCATCACGCACCTGGGACAATAATGAGGTATAGTGACTTTACTATACTGTCACTGTATCAAAAGATTATACATAGAAAAATATATATAATATATATATATTCACCAATAGAAACAAGAAAGTGAGCTGGGGGGATACAAGAAAAAAGGTTGACAGTGACTTCTATAGAGCACTGTATATAGGGGAAGAAATAATATAATAATCACCATAACAGCACGCGGGACAAAGGGGTATAAAGTGACTTTCTCTAGCCCTGAAAAACATAGATATAATAAATATTATATCACCTACAGCACCGGGACAAAAGGATACTAATAATACTATTCTATAGTGCACTGATATAAAAGAGATCATAGTATATAAATAAAAATAGGGATATACACCCATACAAAAGAAACCGAGGTGGGAACAGGGAAAGGTGACAGTGACTTTCATAGGCAAACATGTATGGAATCTATAGAAAAAGAAAAGGGAAAAAAAAAAAAGAAAGAAGAAGGGAGGGGAAAAAAAAAGGAAAAAAAAAGAGAAAAGAAAAAGAAGGGGAAAGAAGAAAAAAAAAAAGAAAAAAAAAAAAAAAAGAAAATAGGGGGAGAAGGGAGGAAGAAAGGGAGAAAAGGGAGAAAAAAGAAAAAAAAGAAGAGTCACCAAATAGCATCAGGGCCGGGACAACATGGTACATTATAGAAACTGTTGCTATCAAAAAAGGTACTAAGATATGAAGAAATAAACTCGGGCCATAAACAAAAGAGCCCCGAGGAGACAAACGATACCGTGACTTAATACTAATAGGAGATACTGTAGTAGAATATCAATAACAACCAGGGTAACAGTGCACTACGTAAACACAAAAGGTAATAAAGTGACTTTATATAGAGGACAACTGCATATATAAGTAGTACTAAATCACCATATCGCACCGGGACAGACCCGGTACAAAAGGTGGACCGTATTTCAGTATAAGGCCTGTAAAGTATAAAAGAAATAAATATAACAAAAGCCATTAGCGCACGAACGTGGACAACATGTATAACGGTTGGGACTTAAATTATATATGGCACATGGCATCGATATATAGGTATGGGCAACAGCCATACAGCCACCGGGGCAGAACGTATACCAGTGACTTTATCTAAATTAAAAGAAGGTACTGTCTAATAATGATATTCAGCATAAGGGGGGAAAGCAACAATACCCATAAAGTGACAAAAGGAAAAAAAAGGTACATAAATTGACATCTTATAAATAGCACTGAAAAGACATAGGATATAATATAAATCACGCATACAACGCACCGGTGACGGCGACGGTACAGAAGTGCCTTTAAAAAAAATAAAATAAGGGGCAAAAAAACAACTTGTAGTCGCAATCGTAAGTCATGACCCTAACGAAACAATTTAAAAACTTCACTAAGGAGCGCTTGGAAAACCACTACATAACTTTTCAAAAGTATTTAAACCCAACAACCCCACCGGGCTACCTTTTCTGGAGATCTACAAGAATATGGCTGATTGGTGACCCCATTGAGACGGCTGTGGTGAAGTCAAACTAGGAAGCTAATAAGTGGGGTGGTTGTTGTACTCTAAATTAGTTGGTACGATGTTTATTCTATAGAAAAGTGACGACGAGCTGCTAATATTGTTTAATAATAAAACAGACAAGTTTCGCTGTCATAAGGAGAATTCGGAAAGTAGAGGAGAAAAGGGATTCCCACTGTAAGTTGGGCTCGAAAAAAAGATACACTTCCCAACGGCTGGCCATGTTTAGTTGTGGTGGAGGCAAAAAAAAAATCTGATGAGAGGTGGAATCCAGAATCCGAAATGAAGCGTGTTGCCATATTGTTCACATTAGCGGAAATGATTAGCTACCTTAAAAGAGTTTAAAATTTTCCATGTGCCTATGAAAAGCCTACGGTGTGCGACTGATAAAGGATTTCCGTATTCCGCATCACACCGGCACGAGCAAGATTCGAAGGGACGTTTACGGTCTCAAGCGTGGATCCAATCTTCACATTTAATAAATTATACACCCCAGAAAAAAACGCCCCTTAGAGTTGAAGCGCACTCCAGTTATGCGTGGAACACAACAAAACCCCAACGTAAAAGGACAAAAATGACAGTCAAAGGAGCGAGGAGTCGCCTGTATTCTCCATCGACTGAAAAGAAACAATAATAGAAAGAAAGCGAGACAACATGATGGGGCGGTGTGGCTGTGGGAGTGTTAGAATGAACCCATCAGACCCAGTAAACCGAAGGAATGGATTTGATTGTTTCCCGGCAAAGGTGAAGCAGAATAAAAAATAACCATCTGTAATATTGCCCGTCTGTCTCCTTAGGGAAGAGAAGGTCCAAAAATCTAAATTGAGGTCTATATATAAAGAAAGTCTTAGAGTCTATAAAACAAATAAACAGCTAATAATAAAGTCTATATAAAAAGTCTATATGTAAGTCATATAAAATGAAGTCGATAAATGCCCAGTCATAAATATATGGGTCTCATCTACGATATACCGGTCTATCGTAAACTTCATTGTAGTCCTCATACAGAAAGTAACTATATAAGAGGGGCTATATAATATAAATGAAGAGAAGGACGAAGAGATAGAGACAAGACGGAGAGACGAGAGAGAGACATGACAGAGAGAGATGAACTTCATATGAGTTATATAGACTTTTAAAATAATAGAGATAAATGAAGACGTCTAAAGACTAAAGGTCAACTGCAAAAAGACAATTAGATACATATAGAACAAAGGTCTTCAAAAGGACATCAATCGAACTATAGTATCATAGAGAAGACTTCATATAGACTTATATAGACTTCATATAGACTTAATAAAACTTTATATAAGACAAACTCGAAAAAATCAAGATATAGACTTCATATAGACGTCATTAGACCTAATACATAAAGAGACTTTATATAGACTTTTATTAAGACTTTATGGTAGACTTCATAAGAACCCAGACTGGGCAATAATAAAGAAAACTTTATCAGACACTTTATCATCGACTCTGATAAAAAATCTCACGTTATAATAAGAAAACTTCACATATGAAGTTCTATGACTTTGATATAGATATAAGACTTCATAGAGACTTCATTAGACTTTAATAAATAGACATTTATAATAGGACTGTGAATAAATGAGACTCTAAGATAGGCAATATTATAATAAGACTGCTATATATCAACTTTCCTCTATAAGACGAAGGGCATGTATACAAAGAAGTGCGATATAAAGTCTATATGAAGTCGATAATAAAGGTCACTATAGCTATATGAAGTCATATGGGATGGTTTAATAAATTATTATGACTAAATTATATAAGGACTGTCAAGATAAAGAAAATAGACGCTTCATATAGACAAATGTCATGTATAGACTTGTATCAGGGAGTCGTATATATTAAATATATAAAAAAGACCTAATATGACTTTTATATACATACTTTATATAGACTAAACAAAATACATAAAAGAAATAGACTGTCCTAAGAGAGCTTTAAAAAATACAGTCTCTAATATATAAATAATCAAAAAAGTAAATCATAAAATAAAAAAATAATACCGTCCATCCTCTCTAGCCTTTTATCTAAAGATATAGACTTTCATATAGAACTTTACTAAGATAGACCTTCAAAATATAGCTTTATGGGGGTAGACTCTATCTAGACTCCTATAAGGCGTTCATAATAAAGAAACTATTATCATAAGACGTTACATATAGACTGCATATAGAGAACATTGGAAAATAACGTCTATAAATCGTATAGGGAGTATAAAGGGAACTCTATATAGACTTTTATAGACTTCAATATAGACTTCATATAACTTTATAAGAACTATCAATATATGGATAAAAAAATAAAATAATAGACCTATGGGGGCTATATAAACTTATATGATAATAACTGTCAGGATAGGAAAAATATAGGCTTTATAGTAAAAAGACCTAAATCATACTAGACTTTAGTTTAGCACTCTATCACACACATCGACTCTATAAATAAAAAGAAAAACTTCATAATAGACTTTATATAGACTTCAGGTATAGACGCTTCATATAGGCATTTGATAAATTCTTATGTAATTATATAAAGAACTCTAATAGACGACTTTATCTGAACTTAAATAAAAAGTGCATAATGAAAATATTATATAAGAGCTTTAGATAGATAATGACTGAATCTAAAAAAATTTAGACTTTATATGAGACTTCATATACGACTTATGGATGTAGACTAACGGTATATAGGGGAAAACAACAAGATCTTATAAAATTCCTTATGAATCTATATCTAAATATAAAGGGGTCTAGATAGACTCATAAAAAAAAAAATGACAAAGTCATCATAAAAACAAGTAACTATATAGAGTATATCCAGTATATATTGACTTTATACAGAGTGCTAGGTATGAAGTCATAAAATATGAAGTGTCTATATAAAAAAATTCTATCATACAGTCTATGATCGAGTCAAATATATGACGTCATATAGTGGAAAGGGGGGGTCTTATATAACGTCTATATATAGTCTATATATATATTCAATATAAAAAAAAGAAGATCCTTTATGAAAAGTCTATATGAAGTCTATAAAATGAGTCCACGTATCATCATATGAAGTCTATATAAAGGTCATATAAATCCCATCAAAGGGTAGACTATCATCTCAGGTGATAGAGCACAATAGTGGAAATTATATATAAAAAGACTTCACTCTATGACTTTATAAAATATACGCCATATAGACGTTAATATGGGAGGCAAGACTTTCATAGAATAGCTGGTCGTAATATAAAAGACTTCAGTAAACCGGTCTTATGACAAAATATACTTATAGGATACATGTATAATAGACTTTCAATACGAGGCTTATATGCCTTCGGATACAGACTCTATTCAAAAGTCTATATATACATTCATATGAAGAATCTCTCAAAAATGAAGCCACGTCTGACGTAGTAAAAATCATTATAAAGTCAAAGTATGGGGGGGTCTATATGAACGCCTATACAAGTGACGATATAAAAAAAGTCATAAATAATCGCGTAATATGGACCGTAAAATGTATAAAAGGAGACAAAGGAAAAAAGTCAGTATATGAAGTCTATATGGAATACAATAAAAAAGAAATTCAATATAAAGAATCTAATATAAAAGTCTATAAGTATAGTCCATATGACTTCAATATAAGACTTATAGACTTTATATAGACATTCAAATATACCTTTATATAATGTTTATTATGTATATATAATATAACATAGTAAAATAAAATCTATCATAAGATACTTAGTAGAAGAAAGGTCTATATCTGCTTAAGACGTCTATACATGGACTTTTAGATATACTTCATATAGCTATTAATCCATACATTATGAATCATGAAATATAAAGGTGGTGACGGTGGGGTTATATAGACTTTAAATATAGTCATAGTCGATATAAACAAAGGAGCTTCTATATAGGGACTTCATAAATATTCTCCTATAGACTTTATAGCAGGATTTTATATAGACTTTATCATGTACGTGGTCAAATTGAAGGTATATACTAAAAAAAAGGGAAAAAAAAAAAAGGATTACATATAAAGTCTTTCATGAAAGTCTAACAATATAAAGTCTATATAAGTCTATATACATCATATAACGTATATATTAAAGTCTTTAGAAGTCTAATATAAGGAAGTCTATAAAAAGTCATATTAACTTCATATAGACTTCATATGACTTTTATAGACTATATCTACGTTATATATGTTCAGACTTTATATAGCCACTTATATAGTCTTCATATAGACTTTATATAAGACTTCATATAGATATACAAAAGACTTATATATACTTTTTTAGACCTTCATATAGACTTTATATAGACTATATATACGTTATATATGTATATAGACTTTATATAGACTATCATATAGACTTCATATAGATATAGGAGCTTCATATATGACTGTGATATAGGACGTATGTATATGTCCTTCATAGGGGCTCAAAATAACTTTATTAGACTATATTAGACTTTATATATACATATATACGTTATATTGTCTCTAGACTTTTATAAAGTCTATATGAAGCTATATAAAGTCTAATTCACATATACGTAATATATATTCTATATAAAGTCTATATGAAGTCTATCTGAATCTATATAGACTATAGATACGTTTATGTGATAGAGACTATTATTGACTTCATATAGACTTCATATAAGATTCATATAAAGTCTATATAAAGTCTATATACATATATCACGTATATATATCTATATAAAGTCTAATGAAGTCTATTAAAGTCTATATACATATATAATGTATATATAAAGTCTTATATAAAGTCTATATAAAGTCTATCTACATATATAACGTATATATCAAAGTCTATATACATCTATAACTTCATATAAAAGGCTCATATACTATATAATGTATATTAATCTATAGAAGTCTACATAAAGTCATATACATATATAAGGTATATATAGTCTATATCATATTAACGTATATATAAAGTCTATGTCCATATAATGTTATTTATAAAGTCTATATAAAGTCTATAAAGTCTATATACATATATACGTATATATAAAGTCTATATACATATAGTCACTTTATATATAAAGTCTATATACAGATATACATGTAGATCTAAGTCCTATATGAGTTCTATATAAAGTCTAATCATGAGTCTAGATTAAAGTCTATATACCATATATAAACGTATACGTTATATATGTATATAGACTTTTATAATACGTTATATATGTATAATAACTTTATATATATGGTAATATGTCTATATACTTTATATATAGCGTTTTAATCTATAGTATATGACTTATATAGACTCATATATACGCTATATATGTTTATATAGACTTTATATATCCTCATATAAGCTTTATATATACTTATATATAGTATATAACTTATATATAGACGTTTATATTGATATAGACTTTATCTGACTTATTAGACTTTATATAGACTTCATATAGACTTTATATATACATTATATAGGTATATGACTTTATATATAAGTTATATATGTAGATAGACTTATATATACGTTATATATGTATACTAGACTTTATAGACTTTATATAGACTTTATATATACATATATATTTCTAATAGACTTTATATATACGTTATATATGTATAAGACTTTATATAACCCTTATATATGTATATAGCTTTATGTAGACTTCATATAGATTTTTAATATAACATTATATAGTATATAGACTTTATAATATAATGTTTTAATGTATCTAGACTTTATATTACGTTATATATGTATAACTTTATATGACTTTATATAAGACTTTATATTCATTATATTATGTTATCTATAATGACTTCATATACGACTTTATATAACTATATATACGTATATATGTATATAACTTTATATAGACTTTATATGGTCTATAGTGAAGTCTATGAGTCTAAATACCTAATTATACACTTCGATTGCATCTAACTATTAACTCTATAACTCTATAGACTATATATAGTATATAGTGTATTAGACTTTATATAGACTTCATATAGACTTTATAAAGTCTATATATATATACGTATATATAGTACTCTATAAGTCTATTCTAGTTAGAATAAAGTTATTTGAAGTCTATATAAAGTCTATATAAAGTCTATATGAAGTCTATATCTATATGAAGTCTATATGAAGTCTATATAAAGTCTATATACATATATAACGTATATATAGTCTATATAAATCCTATATGAAGTCTAAATAAAGTAATATAAAGTCTATATCTATATGAAGTCTTATATAAAGTCTATATGAAGACTATATAAAGTCTATATAAAGTCTATATACATATATAACGTATATATAGTCTATATAAAGTCTATATGAAGTCTATATGAAGTTATATAGACTTTATATAGACTTCTTATATAGCTTTCTAAAGACTTATATATACGTTATTATGTAATAATAGACTTTATATAGACTTTATATAGACTTCATAAAGACTATATATAAAGTCTATATTACTTCATATAAGTCATATAAAGTTCTATATAAATTATATAAGTCTATAGGAGTCTATATGAAGTCTATATGAGTCTATATGAAGACTATATAAGTCTATATAAAGTTTTCATATACATATATAATGTATGTAATCAAAGTCTATATGAAGTATATATAAAGTCATATAGACTCATATAGAGATAGTAGACTTTATATAGCTTCATATAGACTTTATATTACGTTTATAATATACTAATATAACAATTATATAAGTCTATATGAAGTCTATATAAGTCTTATCTATATGAAGTTCTATGGACTATATGACTTATATCTACTTATAGAGCTATAGACTCTAGCGACTTCTATGACTTTATACATACGTTATATATGTATATGACTTTATATAGTACTTTATATGTCTTCATAGACCCATACTCTATGACTTTATATAGATTTTATATAGACTTTATATAGACTTCATATGATTAATATAGACTTTAATATAGTCTTTATGAAGTCTATATAAAGTCTATATAAACGTCTATATACATATATAACGTATATATAAAGTCTTTATGAAGTCTATATAAGAAGTCTATATAAAGTCTATATAACGTCTTATATCTATATAAGTCTATATGAAGCTATATAGTCTATTTATGATCTATATACTTTATATCGACTTTTTATATGACTTCAATAGATAGACTTCATAAGACTTCATATAGCCTTTTGTTTATATATTATATATAGACTCTAATAGACTTATAAGACTTATATAGACTTCATATAGACTTCATAGACTTTTATAGACTTTATATAGACTTCATATTAGACTTCATATAGACTTTATAAGTCTATAACTATATATATATAGACTCTATAGACTTTATATAGACTTCATATGAGTTATATAGACTTTATATACGATATAGACTTCATATTATGACTTTATTAGACTTTATATATATCTACATAAGTCTATTAATATCTATAAGTCTATATGAAGTCTATATCTATATAATAGTCTATATAACTTCATAGAAAGTCTATATATAAGTCAGTGTTATAGAGTCTATATATATATATATAGACTTTATAAAGTCTATATGAAGTCTATATGAAGTATATATAAAGTCTATATGAAGTCTATATAGAGTCTATATAGAGTCTACATAAAGTCTATATGAAGTCTATATAAAGTCTATATGAAGTCTATATCTATATAAAGTCTATATAGAGTCTATCATATATATATTTAATAGACTTTATAAAGTTATATGAAGCTATATGAGAGTCTATATAAAGTCTATATAGAGTCTATATCATATATTCTAGTATAGACTTTATAAAGTCTATATGACTCTATAATGAAGTCTATATAAAGTCTATCTACAGTCTATATGAAGTCTATATGAGTCCTACATAAACGTCTATATGAAGTCTATATACAGTCTATAATAAGTCTATATCTAATTAAAGTCTATATAGAGTCTATAATAATATTATCTATATGACTTTATATAAAGTCTATATGAAGTACTATATGAGGGTCTATATAAAGTCCTATATAAATCTATATAGAGTCTATTATATATATATATAGACTTATAAGTCCTATAATGAGTCTATATAAGTCTATATCTATCTGAGTCTATATAAAGTCTATATAAAGTCCATCTATATACTTCGATATAGATTAGACCTTATAAGACTTAATATGAGACTTTTATATAGACTTATAAAGTCTATATAGTCTAATATAATCTATAAAATAGTCGACTAAGCAGTCTATCTATAAAGGTCTATATAAGTCTATATAAAGTCTATATGAAGCTAATGATCTATATACTAAAGTCTATATAACTGATATCGTCCTATATCAACGTCTAATAGTCTATAAATCTATTACTATATAATCTTTAGTCTATAGATTCATATCGTCTATTATTAAGTCACTAATAGTCTTATATAGCAGTCTATATTAAGGTCTATATAAAGGTTCTATTAAGAGTCTTATCAAGTCTAATAAAGTCTACTAGTCATAACAGGTCTATATGAAGTCTCACTGATCTTATGAAGTTATCTGATAGATAAGTATTATCTATTTTATTGAAGTCTATATAAAGTCTATTAGAAGCTAATGAGTATAGCTATATGAGTATATCTATCATCATATAAGTCTATATAAGCTATACTATCTGAAGTATTCCTATATCCTATAGTCTCTCTCTCTCTCTCCTCTCGCGGGGGTCTCCTCTCTCTCTCTCCGCCTCCCCTTTCCCTCTTTTCTAGTTTAAGACTCTATTCCCTATATAAGATCATATAGACAGTCTATACTAGGACTTTATATAGACTTAATAGATGTTCAATATAGACTTTAATCATAGACTTCATATAGATCTTCTATATAGACTTTAAGCATTCAACTCTTATAGACTTTATATAGAACTTCATATAGACTTTATACTCTCATGCGACGTTATATAGATTGTCACCTTACCAAGTATGACCAGAAGCAATATTCATACGATGTTCTGGTACCCACCTAGGAAACAATACGAATCCCATTGTACTGGGTGATGTGTCTCTAACAACCCACCAGCCAAGTTCATGTTTCTGTCTCGTTATATGCTCAGTCAGATGTGAAACCAGGCAATCTCTCGCTCTGACTGTCCATGTCCACGTGGGGTTCGTTGTTTTCTTGATAACTGGGCTGGTTCCCCCGGCGGGGCTGTGGGGTCTATTATACAGAGTGCCAAGGGACTCCAGCGGGGACCGTTACCAACGTCACATTTTCACCGACCGCTCCTGTGCGCTGTGATGGGCCATATGGATAATCGCCTCGTCATGCCCTGCAGCTCAGCGTCCACTGCGCAAACCTAAATACCGTAATGTTTAGCTAATCAGCAAGGTGGAACCCAATATGGCAACAACCGCTTCATCGTCTGACACCTCATAGCATGCCGGCCACCCACACAACTAAACATAGGCCCAGGGGGACGGGTCCTGAGCGCCAAACCACGTGTGAATCCCCTCTCTGAATAAGACCAGAAACCTGATTATATACAATAGAGCCACTTGTGCTTCTATATACATAAAATCTTACAGAACAAGAGGACAAATCACACCATCTCTAGCCCAGGGACGTTCACTCACACAGTCAATGGGGTTCAACAATAATACCTTGTATCTTCTCCCAGACAAGGCAAGGGGGGGGGCGTAAAATGAAAGTTATAGGTAAGTGGAAGTATTAGTGAGTTAAATGTCGAGGCTTTATCATACAGGCCTAAAGTCAACTAAAACCTTTGGGGATGTATCTATATGACATAAAGGTGCACTATCCTTTTTTCCGGTATGTTAACCTACTCAGTCACCTATGTAAGTCCTAGCCGTTTGGTGCTCCGGTCTGTATGGTGATTATATATTCTATGCGCTGCCTATATAAAGTCACTATACCTTTTTGTCCCGTTGCTGTAATGGTGTATTATACTCTATACAGTCCTATAGAAAGTCCACTCGTAACGTCTTGTCCAGGTGCTGTATTGGTGATTATATATATCTATGCCAGTGCTATAACCCTATTACTGGGAAGGTTTATACTATACCTGTACTGGAAGTCTGTCCGTTGTTCCGGTTGTATGGGATATATATCTATACAGTACCTATAGACGTCCCTGTAACCGTTGTTGTCCCAGGTGCGTCATGGTTATACCTATTTGCTCTGCAGTGCCTATAGAGCAACGTCACTACTACACTTTTGTCCGGTGCTGTCATGGATATAGGTAGATATATATCTATACATGCACTATACGCAAAGTCACTGATAATACCTTTGTGTCCCGTGCTGTATGGTGATATATATATATCATCTAACAGCATAGAAAGTCACTGTACCTTTTGCCACGGTGCTGTATGGTGATATATATATCTGTATACGTGCCATCTATAAAGTACACTGTAACCTTTGTCCCAGTGCCTTATGCTGATATATGTGGATATCATAATATATATATATATATCTATACAGTGCCTATAGAAAGTCACTATAACAAAAGTTTTGTCCCGGTGCTGTATGGTGTATATATATATATATTTATACTATGCAGGTTGCCTATGAAAGTCACTAGACCTTTGGTCCCGGTTCTGTATGGTGAATATATATCTATCTATACATTTAGTGCTATCTATAGAACATCCCACTATACACCTTTTGTCCCCTATCTGTGTCCGTGATAATGATTTACTGATCTAACTATATTCTATGATCATACGTGACTCATTAGAAGTCACTCATACCTTTGTCCCCCGTGCTGTATGGTATTATATCTATATATACTATCTCTAGTCAGTGCCGATATAGAACAGTCACTATACCTTTTGTCCCGAGTGCTGCTATGGTGATATACTCATTACTATACGGCTAGTGCTATAGAAATCATAGTAACCTTTTGTCCCAGTGCTGTAGGTGATATGAATATATCCTTGAGTGTGCCTATAGAAAGTCACTATACCCTTGTCCAGTGTGATGGATCTTGGAGATGATATATATCTATACGTGCTATAGAAAGGTCACTAACCTTTTGTCCCAGTGCTGCTTATGGTTGATATATCTATACTATGTCAGCTAGAGAAAGTCCTACCTACCTTTTGTCCAGTGTGTTTTGTATGGTGATATATATATATCTATGCGAGTGCCTATAGAACCATTCACTATACCTTTTCGCCCGTGCTGTATGGTGATTATTATATATCTATCAGTGCCTCATAGAAAGTCACTATACCTTTTGTCCTGGTGTGTATGGTGATATTATATATTATCTATGCATGCCTATAGAATCACTATCACCCTTTGTCCCCGGTGCTGTATGGTGATATATATATCTATATGCTATACGGTCTATTAAAGTCACTATAACCTTTGTCCTGGTGCTGATGGTGAATATTATCTATATATATCTATGGCAGTGCTATAGAAAGTCACTAATACACCTTTTGTCCCGTTGCTGTATGTGATATATATATCTATATCATACGGTGCCTATAGAAGGCACTATAACCTTTTGTCCTAAAACATTGCTGTATGGTGATTAATATATCTATTCAGTGCCATATTAAAGTCACTATACCCTTTGTCCGGTCTGTAATGGTGATATATATATCTATATTCTATCGTGCCTATAGAAATTCCTATCAAAACTTTTGTCCCAGTGCTGTATTGTTATATATTTAGCTATGGCGTGCCTAATAGAAATTCACTATACCTTGTTGTCCATCTGTATGGTGGATATATATTATCTATGCTGGCGTGGCCATAGAAAGTCACTATACCTTTTGGTCCCAGTGCTGTATGGTGAATATATATATCGATACGGTGCCTATAGAAAGTCACTATACCTTTTGTCCCGTGCTGTAAGGGTGATAATAATATCTATATCTATACGGTGCTATAGAAAGTCACTATAACCTTTTGTCCCAGTGCCTGTATGGTGAAATATATATATCTAATTGCAAGTGCCTAAGAAAGTCACTATAACCCTTTTTGTCCTGGTGCTGTATGGTGGATATCTATATATATCTATGCAGTGCCTATAGAAAGTCACTTACCCATTTGTCCCGGTGCTGAAATGGTGATATATATATATCTATATCTATACGTGCCTATAGAAAGTCACTATAACCTTTGTCCTTTTGCTGTATGGTTATTCATAAATATATTATATCTATTCAGTGCCTATAGAAAGTCACTATACCTTTGTCCCGGTGCTGTAGTTGATATATATATCTATATCTATAAGCGGTGCTATAGAAATCCACTATACCTTGTGTCCCAGTGCTGTA
>JAACNH010000224.1:124015-172546 GCA_019447015.1 Hymenochirus boettgeri
CTATATGAAGTCTATATACATATATAACGTATATATGAAGTCTATATACATATATAACGTATATATGAAGTCTATATACATATATAACGTATATATGAAGTCTAGGGAGAACCTTTGTGACTACCATACTCCCTATTTTGCATGGTACGTTCGCCGGCAATGATCGTTTCGTCTGTGCACACTTTACCAATAAAGGGTAAATCCCGACGGTGCCAACGGGATTGGCCCTATATTGGGAGTGTGTGTACCCAGCTTAACTGTAACCCTCCAATTTACAATTCCCCATTACAGATGACATTGGAGTTGCCATACCTCTTCCACAATCTGTGCACAAAATACAAAACTAATACAGAAAACTCCCAGACCTTTAGGGCATTTCAATAATTACTCTGTCATTTTATACTATAGTAATATTTAGTCCAGAGTCAATTTCCCCCATTGGGTCCTCGTCACTTGGCCCAGGAGCTGACACTCCCCTGTGCAGCTCTTCACAATGAGTCCTTTCTTAGTCTTTCCAGCCCTGCCCTTTAATTAGCAGTGTGGACACTGTGTAAACAATTGGCTAATATTGGGCCCTCCCTGCTTGTGCCAATAGAAATAGTTCCTTCAGTAGGTGCCACATTGTGTTACACACACCGAACCTGAACCAGGGCCAAGGACATTTCTCCGTCTCCCACAACGTAGGATTGCTCCATAACCAGAGCTAGTGCCAGGGAACATTACACGGTATAGTAGGGTGTGCCAGAGGTGGAGGGTTCAACACCAACTGTCTGCCGTGTACAATGCTGTTTTGACACCTTACCCTGGGCAGTTCCTATAACACCTCTTATTATGTACTCAGTCGGGGTAAATAACTGCCACAGATTCTTGTACAAGTCATTCTGAATTAGAGATCCAGTCGGATGACTAGCGAAATGTCTTCAAGAACTAAACTTCAAGTCCAGTTCATCTAATTGAATACAACTGATTTACCATGACCTGGATGGATGAATATTACAGATATACCGTGACCTGGATGGATGAATATTACAGATATACCGTGACCTGGATGGATGAATATTACAGATATACCGTGACCTGGATGGATGAATATTACAGAGGGTTCAACCCAACTGTCTGCGTGTACATCAGTTATTTGACAACGTTACGCTGGGCGAGTCCTATAACACCGTCTAGTGGTGCTCAGCGGGTACGGGGGTAAATCACATGCGTACCCAGATTCGTGTGACACGTCATTCCTAATTATCGATCCGGTCGGGTGGACTAGCGACTGTCGGTCAAACAATAAACTTCAAAGTCCGATCAACGTACTTGAATACACGATTATCCATTGAACCTGGTGATAGTTTCCCAGATATACCAGTGACCTGGATGGATTAATAGTTACCGAATCCGTGCCCTTGAATGGGGATAATATTACAGATTACCGTGACCTAGGTGATGGATAATCGTAACAGATTATACAATAACGACCGTTACCCGTGGATGGATGAATTAATTCATATGTACCGGGTGGCTGGATGTATGATATTCGATCTACGGGACCGTGACCGTGGATTTATTAAATACCGGATACCTGTAGACCTGAGAGGTGGATGAATTTACATATGCGCTTGACCTGGATGAGTGATATCCAGTATGACCGTAGACCTGGATGGTATTGAATTTACCATAATATGCACAAAAGTGACCTGTGCTGATGAATATACAGCTAATATTGCCCGTGGTCCCTTGATGGATGAATATTACAGACTAAGTACCGGTGCCCTGGATGGCTGACATCTTGCGCGGCATATACCAGTGAACCTGATGGAATGGAATAAGTTGACGGATGTCCCCCGTGACACCTGGATGTTTGAATTACAGATAAGCCCCGAGGTTACCTGAGTGTGCTGTATGAGTCTGGTGACAGATAAGATCCGTGACCTGGTGGATTAAATGTGTACAGATTATCCACCACGATCAGCTGGTAATATCTGTATATGTACAAGTGTCCCGGAACACATCCAAGGTCACGTTATATGGCTGGTAATAGTTCTCCATACGACAAGTACTGGTATATTGACATATATAGCCGTGATGAGCCTTGGATGAATGAATATTACAGATCATAACCCGTGACCTTGTATGGTGAATATTCAGTATACCTGGATGGACCTGGATGAATGGAGATGGTACGATATAACGTTGTGACCTGGATGTAGGTGAATGTAGATATACCGATGACCTGTATGATTAAAGAAAAGAAAGTATGCAGAATATGCGTGGGTGACCGTTGATGGAATGAATATAAAATCCAGGTATGCAGAGGGGGGGGCCGTGACCAGGATGCATGAATGCTTTAGCGAGATATGCCAGATGAACCGGATGATATGTTGTATCAGATAATCCGGTGACCCGGACTTGCCTGATATTACAGATTCGGTGTCGCCGTACCCGGGAATGGCTGAATGAGGTACAGATATCCGTACCTGGATGGAGGATATTGACAAAGATATACCATGAGATATACCGTGGACCTCGCTGATGATGATATATTACAGCTGATTAGGAGCCGGGGGTATTATCCCGGAGGGGGGCCCTGGATGAATAATTTACAAGCTCAGACGCCTGACCTGTGAATGGAATATTATCGAAAAAGATAACCCGTGACCTGCATGGATTTAATATTACAGAGCGAGGCCTGTGACCTTGGAAGTGAGTGAATCATTACAGATGACCGGTGGGTACCTGGGATAAGAAAATGAATTACCGAAGCCCGTGTTGACCCTTTAGTTGAGAATACTTAAGCAGATAGACCTGACCTGGGATGGATGATATTACGATAGCCTGAACCTGGATGGATGACAATATTCAGATGAGACCCTATACCTGGATGGATGAATATTACAGATAATACGCGTAAGATCTAGCCGTGGACACCAAAAATGGAGGGAGAATAGTACAGATAGACCAAGTTCCTGGCTGTAGTATATTACAGATAAAATGACCAAGGTTAAAACATGGGTGGATGATAGTGTACAAGTATACCGGTGACCTAGGATAGTGATGGGAATTATCGAAGTAGACCCGTTTCACTGGCTGGCTGGGGAACATAGTGTACGGATCGGTCTGGCACTTGACCTGGATGGACTAACGTCTTAACAGATAGACCGTGACCTGGATGGATGAATATTACAGATATACCGTGACCTGGATGGATGAATATTACAGATAGACCGTGACCCGGATGGATGAATATTACAGATAGACCGTGACCTGGATGAATGAATATTACAGATAGACCGTGCCCTGGATGAATGAATATTACAGATAGACCGTGACCTGGATGAATGAGAACTTTCACAAGCAATGTCACCAAAAAAACTATACCACTATCTAATGCAGTGTGCTATACCGCCCTCTAATGCAGTGTGTAAACCGCTATACCCTCATCTACTATGTGTGTACACAGTTATACCCCCCATCTACTATGTGTGTACACGGCCATACCCCCATCTACTGTAAAGACAGGATTACATTTGTACTGGGTGTTCACACTACTGAAAAGCGCCCATTCTAAGTAAAGGGAGATTATCAGGACTGTGTAGTTTAGTATCTTCTTACGGAATCTGTGTGTACTCAGAGTGACGGATCCCTATTGATGTTACCAGTCAGATCATTATTACATCGTCCTTTCAGCTTCTCCCTCTATTCACATCACTAGAGATCAGCAGATGGTCCATATATCTACTCCTTCTAATGGCACATTCACTATCGGGCTAGGAGTTTAAATAGGATCTAATCTACTTATGACAATTCTATTCTTGTTCAAGGCTACTCTTAGCTGCAATAAAGCTATTAACCATTATTACCTGTTAGCACGACAATGTCCTTGTGCCCCCTTCCGGTTAACCCTCTCCAGTCAGTCTGTTGGTAAGGGACAATCCAATCTCTGGCAGTCATTTTCCCTAACAATATTTTCGTTATATTGGGTGGGGCCCACCGCTTTCATTATCCTTCTAATGGAGCAGAACCTTATAACACAAGGCATCTTCCAGTCTCATTCTATATGAATAGCATTGACCAAAAAAATCTAAGAAACAAGAAGTTTTACTCCCAGGTTCCCCACAGAAAGGGGCAGAGACCTCCCTTACTTCCCTTGGCTAATGCATGTGTCCAGAACTGCTGGCTTAATAATGTGCAATACAGCCAATTGTATAGAGCCAATCATCTGACCTGCAGACATGGCAGGTTTCCATCTTGTTAGATCTCATCAGTGCAAGATACAGATTGAGCACAGAACACAAGGCATGAATCTGTATCCGGCATTGACAAGATCCAGCAACTCTGGGGAACCTGGGAGTGAGAAATTACTTTGTTTTACATTTTGTGGGCAATGTTATTCATATAACCTGACGCTGTTATAAGAGGCTCTGCTCTGTTTTTATGCTCTGTGGAGGGACTTTTGCTCCTTTTGGCCCCTCTCTCCCTAAGCTATATAGCGGCCCAGTCTAATATCCTTCTCACTGACTGACAGACCCTGGAGATGGCATCAATACCGTGTAGTACAAGGGCCCCACCATCAAGCCCATTTGAAGGAAGGAAATGTTTATATCTTGAAGATTCCCAATTAAAGTGAAACAATTGAGAAGTTTTAATCAATCATTTAACTTCCCACCATGTGACCTCAAGCTGCTATTTATAGACGTTACAACGTTGCTACTAATGCAGGAATCCCAGTTGTTTCCGGTGCATCGCCTAGGGACACGACTTCACTTTAACCACATCCGCCTGTAGACCCCTAGGTACAGTTAAGGCTGGTACACACCATCCAACTTTCCTCCTTCCAACCGTTCAAGACTTCTGACCAGTCAGCCAGGAGGAAGGACCGTCAGTCGTGGCAAAAGCAGACAAGTCTGTCAGTAACCCCGACAGAGCGTGGAGTCCCATAGAGGGCCGCACCATGGCCGTGGTTTTCCAACCTGTCCAATTGCGCGTTCGTCCGTGGCTGCCACAAGGAACCAGCACAGTAATTCTGCTTTATCAACTGAAGCACGGAAATGTCGGTCCGAATTATTGTATGGCGTGTACCCAGCTTTATTGTATGGCGTGTACCCAGCTTTATTGTATGGCGTGTACCCAGCTTTACTGGATGGCGTGTACCCCCAGCTTTACTGGATGGCGTGTACCCCCAGCTTTACTGGATGGCGTGTGCCCAGCTTTACTGTATGGCGTGTGCCCAGCTTTATTGTATGGCGTGTACCCAGCTTTAAGGACCCACGTGAGGACACCTGAGGCCAATGCTCCACATCAGTGTCACAACCACATCAACTTTGTTAATAACCAATCAGATGTTTCTATTTTCGTGTCTAAGACCAGGAAGCCATTCCCCCCCATTATTCATTCACCGGTCTATACATCGTTCAAATGAGTGGCACAGACCAGGGCATGGTAACCACGATCAGTCACTTCCTGTTTCACTTCCTGTAATAAGCAGCACATCGAGTGAACTCTTCAAACGCCTTTATTTGTAAAAATGCAGATATATAAAACATCTCTTTGAACGTGCTCCCTTTACAAAAAGAAAAGAACAAAACTATAACCAGAGAAGGCACAATGAGAACTCTGTACAGGACGCACACAGGCGACACTGCGCCCCTTGCCAAAAATGCATCTCTTCCACGGGAACAGGCCGAGCCAGACGGGTGCACGCAGGAAACGAGTGGGTGCAGGCAGACTGAGGGGCAGGAAGTGACGTGAAATGGTCGGACAAACCCAAGGCTTTAATAATATGTTTCTTTCTCCACCCAGCCTGGAAAGGAAGAATAAAGAGTCATTCCGGCTTCTCTACCCCACACACGGCACTTTACACCCCGCAATGCCCAGGGCTGCCAACTAACCAAGAACCTCGTCGCGGGACGATACTCACCGCCTGGGCTGCGCCTGATTATCAGCTTCCGAACTTCATCGTATATGAAGATGAGCAGCGAGTACGGGAAGGCACAGAACCACCAGGTTGGCCTGAAACAGAAAATTCATATTGAACATTGCAACAAGTCCCAGTAAATCGGGACACTAAACAGACCACGGCAGGTCCTTGACTTACTTAAGAGGGTACATGCGCAATGCCACGTCCATCCCGGGACAGTACGACAGGAAGGCAGCCAGCGCAGTCTCTTCAAACAGCCCGAATATAAGGATCTTATTCCTAGGAAAGGACAGCGAATGTCAGAGACAGGAGGGGACGGATCGAACCATAAACATGGGAGGGGGGGGGGGGCACTTACTTCATTCCCTGCTGGAAGACGGAGTTCCTCCTAGTCTTACAAATGATCAAATCCGCCCACTGCACAACCACAATACTGACAAAGAAAGACGTGTGGCAGGTGAACTCCACGATCTTCCTCTGTTCATAGGTCTAGAGAGTAAGAACAGGGCCAGTTAGAGGGGCCACGTGACCATCCAACATGTCTAATAGGACGTGTACAAGGCGTCTTCTATCCCAGGGCCACTGTACTTGTGTCCCCACCTCCAATAAACACACACTGATCCAGGGAAACAAAATGGCGGTTTAAAAGACTACAACTCCCAGCATTCCCTTGATTGTAAACGGTGGGGCAGGGCCTGATGGGAGGAACAGGTTCTATGTGGTGTATAGCATTCTACAGAATATCAGGGAGTCTCGCTAGGAGGGTCAGGACAAGACTCACCCATTGCTGCCCATAACTGTCTTCCACATCGTTTGTCCAGCGATCGTCCCAGTTCACTCGGATACCCAGTAACGTCCACGGTAAGAATCCGTTTTCCGCCAGGATCACAAAGTACGTGAAGAAGCCCCCTAGAGCCTGGATCATACCTGGGAAGAGGAGAAAGACCCTCAATAGGACAAATACCCCACTAGGCCAATTCCATTCTGTGGTTTGTACCAATCACTCACCAATCTGCCCGTAGGCCATACTGATCAGCCGCTCGTTCACCAGTTTATCTGTCTTGGGGTTTCTGGGTTGACGTTTCATGATGTCGCTCTCGGCTTGTTCATAGGCCAAGGAGATCGCAGGGACCTGGACAGAAAGGAGTCAGTGAGCCTGGGAAGGGTGGGAATTTAACCAGAGGGAGTTCCGGTAAAGCCACTTACCATGTCTGTGCCCAGATCAATACACAGGATGGTAACCGTGCCCAGGGGCAGGGGGATGTTGGCGATGATGAAGATGAGGAAGGGTGTAATCTCTGGAATGTTACTGGTTAAAGTGTACGCGATGGATTTCTTCAGGTTATCAAAGATCAGACGGCCTGGAAGAGGACGGGGGGTTATAAACCGGTCGATACAATAATTATACTGCGGTGGGGGAAGGTTCGGGGGTCCGACTCACCTTCTTCAACCCCGGTAACAATAGAGGCAAAGTTGTCATCAAGAAGAATCATGTCAGCCGCCTGCTTGGAGACATCGGAGCCAGCGATGCCCATAGCGATACCAATATCCGCCTTCTTCAGCGCCGGGGAGTCATTAACACCATCACCGGTTACTGCCACAATGGCTCCCTGTAGGAAGAGACGGATCAGCACCAAACAGCTACACAAAGACCACACACAACTGCCATTACCACAAACAGGACAGACCTGCCGCTGGCATCCCTCCACAATGATGAGCTTCTGCTGCGGTGATGTTCTGGCAAATACAATCTCCGTGTGGTGCCTCAGGATGTCATCAATCTGCTCTGGTGCCATGTCCTTGAGGTCCGAGCCATGGATCACACAGGCCTTGGCATCCCTAGGAGACAAACCACCCCCAATTACCAAGCAACTCATGCCGTGTGTTTCACCATCTGCCCCACAAAGCCATGAAACCTGCCAACTGCAATACGGCTCTTCCATTTACCCACCGTGTCCAGACAGACTACCTATACATAGGGGGCGCTAGTACATTACTGGAACCACTGCAATAACGGCTCTTCCATTTACCACCGTGTCCAGACAGACACCTATAGGGGGCGCTAGTACATTACTGGGAACCAACTGCATAACGCTCTTCATTTACCCACGTGTCCAACAGACTACCTATAGGGGGCGCTAGTACATTACTGGGAACCAACTGCATACGCTCTTCCATTTACCCAGCCGTGTCCAGACAGACTACCTATAGGGGGCGCTAGTACATTACTATGGGAACCAACTGCAATACGGCCTTCCATTTACCCACCGTGTCCAGACAGACTACCTTAGGGGCCCTAGTACATACTGGGAACCAACTGCAATACGGCTCTTCCATTTACCCACCGTGTCCAGACAGACTACCTTAGGGGCGCTAGTACATTACTGGGAACCAACTGCAATACGGCTCTTCCATTTACCCACCGTGTCCAGACAGACTACCTATAGGGGGCGCTAGTACATTACTGGGAACCAACTGCAATACGGCTCTTCCATTTACCCACCTTTCCAGACAGACTACCTATAGGGGGCGCTAGTACATTACTGGGAACCAACTGCAATCGGCTCTTCCATTTACCCACCGTGTCCAGACAGACTACCTATAGGGGCGCTAGTACATTACTGGGAACCAACTGCAATACGCTCTTCCATTACCCACCGTGTCCAGACACTACCTATAGGGGGCGCTAGTACATTACTGGAACCAACTGCAACGGCTCTTCCATTTACCCACCGTGTCCAACAGACTACCTATAGGGGGCGCTAGTACATTACTGGGAACCAACTGCAATACGGCCTTCCCTTTACCCACCGTGTCCAGACAGACTACCTAATAGGGGGCGCTATACATTACGGGAACCACTGCAATACGGCTCTTCCATTTACCCACCGTCCGACAGACTACCTATAGGGGGCGTAGTACATTACTGGGAACCAACTGCAATACGGCTCTTCCATTTCCCACCGTGTCCAGACGACTACCTATAGGGGGCGCTAGTACATTCTGGGAACCAACTGCAATACGGCTCTTCCATTTACCCACCGTGTCCAGACAGACTACCTATAGGGGCGCTATCATTACTGGGAACCTACTGGAATACGCTCTTCCATTTACCCACCGTGTCCAGACAGTCTACCTATAGAGGGCGCTAGTACATTACTGGGAACCTACTGCAATACGGCTCTTCCATTACCCACCGTGTCCAGACAGTCTACCTATAGGGGGCGCTAGTACATTACTGGGAACCAACTGGAATACGCTCTTCCATTTACCCACCGTGTCCAGACAGACTACCTATAGGGGCGCTAGTACATTACTGGGAACCAACGCTACATGGGACAGAGAAGATACGGTTTGCACCCACCCTTCAAAGGAGTTGTTGGCTCCTACCTTGCGTTTACTTGGTTTACACGAATGTTGAGCCTGGCAGCAATGTCCTCCACAGTTTCATTGCCTTCAGAGATAATTCCCACTCCCTTAGCATGGCCTTGGCAGTGATTGATGGTCCCCTGTCACCATGATAACCTGCACAGAGAGGAACAATAACTGGTCATCACATGGGATGGGGGAGGTGGAGTCTGAGCACCTGGAGGAAGTGGGAGGAGTCCAAGCTCAAGGTGGGGAGGGGGGTGGGGAGGGGGTGGGGAGGGGGAGAGTCTCACCTTGATTCCAGCACTACGGCATTCCCCACCGCATCAGGTACAGCTGCACGGGGAGGATCAATCATAGAGATTAAACCGACAAACACAGCTTCCTGTAGGGAAATTCACTTCATCCGTGTCAAACACGAAACCCTCTGGGAACTGGTCATCGGGCAGAGCGGATGGCAGAATCCTGGGGGAAGGAGAGAGGTGAGTCCGAGAGCAGACCCACAGTTAAGGTCACAACTAACCCATCCCATAGAAACTTACCAAGGACTCTCTCCCCCAGGCACCCAGCTCCAGGTAAGCGTTCTGGAAGGCATCTTTCAACTCCTCGTCCAGGGGCTGCTCTTTGCCTTGGAGTAAATGGTGGAGCATCGATCCAAGATCCTCTCTGGGCTCCTTCATCACCAGCAGGTAGCGGGACTCGGAGGGATTGGCATTCTTGTGGACAGACAGCTGAGATGGGGAAAGCAGAATCATTTAGGAAACCATTCAAGGTACCAACACCTTCCAGTAACTATAGTAACTGTGGGAGGCTTCATCTACCCAGGGAGGGACCATTAATATTCCCCACAATTACTACTGTGTGATGGCACCGTCCCCTCCAATGGTGCACTACAGGCTTCAGTTAGAGGGCCCGGCCTCCTATCATTACAATGTGCCGTTAGAGGGCCCGGCCTCCTATCATTACAATGTGCCGTTAGAGGGCCCGGCCTCCTATCACTACAATGTGCCATTAGAGGGCCCGGCCTTCTATCATTACAATGTTCCGTTAGAGGGCCCGGCCTCCTATCACTACAATGTGCCATTAGAGGGCCCGGCCTTCTATCATTACAATGTGCCATTAGAGGGCCCGCCCTCCTATCACTACAGTGCGCCGTTAGAGGGCCCGGCCTCCTATCATTACAATGTGCCTTAGAGGGCCCGGCCTCCTATCATTACAATGTGCCGTTAGAGGGCCCGGCCTCCTATCATTACAATGTGCCGTTAGGGGCCCGGCCTCCTATCATTACAATGTGCCGTTAGAGGGCCCGGCCTCCTATCATTACAATGTGCCGTTGGCCCGCCCTCCTATCATTACAATGTGCCGTTAGAGGGCCCGGCCTCCTAATTACATGTGCCGTTAGAGCCCGCCTCCTATCATTACAATGTGCCGTTAGGGGCCCGGCCTCCTATCATTACAGTGTCCGTTAGAGGGCCCGGCCTCCTATCACTACACTACAGTGCGCCGTTAGAGGGCCCGGCCTCCTACACTACAATGTGCCGTTAGAGGGCACGGCCTCCCTATCACTACAATGTGCCGTTAGAGGGCACGGCCTCCTATCATTACAATGTGCCGTTAGAGGGCACGGCCTCCTATCATTACAATGCGTTAGCGGGCACGCTCCTACATACTGCAGCTTCAAGGGTTTGTGAAAATCACCGGGCTTTACTGGACAGGAATACCCACAGGGATTGTGAAGCTCAAAGCTATTCCACAGCAAGTAATTAGGACTGAAAGTGGAGGGGAAGCTGGATAACAAGATTAGGGCTTCCTGCTGGCACGTCCTCCCACCACACTGCCAGGCTACCAATCCCCCTTCCTACTGTGCAGGTCTCACACAGTGCAGGAGGAAAGGGATTGGACAGCATTAGGAAGTCACATGACCATTAACCCAGCTATTTGTGGAGCGGTGATAAGAGCTGAGTGACACTGTTTCCACTTTACCTCTCGTGTCAAGGGAGTGGAGGAGCTTGGACACAGCCAGACCTTCTCTAGGGACATTGGGGTCACTGACATTTCACTATGGAGGGAACTCGGACTGAACCTGGTCTAGGACCCCACAGGGCCCAAGACCGAACACTTACCTGGTATTTGTTTGTAGAGTTGAATGGGATTTCAGCACACTTTGTGGTTCTTATCTCTCATATCCCTCACAGATCCACAGCAAAGCTCAATGCACTTCAAACGGCCGACTCACTGGCATCTCCGGCAACGTCCTCTGAAACACAGACGGTGAAATTCATTGGCCTTGGAATCCTACAAAATGGCCGACCCCTCGTCTGCTACATCACTGAAGACCTAGAACCTCTCCCTTCCCTGGATAGTCAGCACACATTCCCGGTTTACCAAGCCAGTGGCCCCAACATACAGCAGACGTCCCTAGATCCCTTCGCTCTCCCCCATTCACCGCCATTGTGGGGTAGATCGGATCTCTCCGTCTCTCTCCAGGGCAGGGGATGAACTGTACATGGTAATTACACAGCACACGGTGCAAGAAACTGGAAAAACAGGACGTGGGCTCAGTGTAACAGGGAAAGGTTCATTATCTGTATCCATCAGGTTAAATGAAAACAGTTCAACCCTTCTGACAGAGTACTCTACCTTACAATGTCCGACTAGCAGTCAAACCTGGAAGATGGCAGGAAGAAAAAGTTATTCCATCCAAACCCCATATGGGAACTAGAATATTAATCTCAGTAATTATCTCATTATTGCTCTTCTACCGACCAATTCCAGGACCGGTGTAACACAGAGATATTCATGGTGTGGGGGCACAGGGATTATTAAATCCCAAATGCATCACTTACTTTATCAACATTGAATCCAATCTGCCATTCTGCTGCCCATTGTGATAATCTATCTAGGTCTGCTTGCAGCACTTGCACATCATTGGAAGTTTCCAAAGCTCTGCATAGTTTAGTGTCATCAACAAAACACAGAGACTTGTCTCATGCCCCTTCTAAGTCATTTTAAACAGATTAAACAGAAGCGGCCCCAGTACAGAACCCTGAGGAACTCCGCTTAGAACTTTAGCCCACATGATGTAGCTCCATTAACCACCACTCTCTGTTTGCTGTCCAATAACCAGTTCTCTATCCATGAACAAATGTTTTCTCTCAGGCCAACAGTCCTCGTTTATACATTAGTCGCCTATGTGGCACAGTATCAAAGGCTTTTGCAAAATCCAATATACCACATCCACCGCTGTGCCTGAATCTAACTTCTTACTCACTTCATTATAAAATCCAAATATATCACATCCACCGCTGTACCTGAATCTAACTTCTCACTCACTTCATCATAAAATCAAATATATCACATCCACCGCTGTACCTGAATCTAACTTCTTACTCACTTCATCATAAAATCCAAATATATCACATCCACCGCTGTGCCTGAATCTAACTTCTACTCGCTTCATTATAAAATCCAAATATCACATCCACCGCTGTACCTGAATCTAACTTCTCACTCACTCATCATAAAATCCAATATATCACATCCACCGCTGTACCTGAATCTAACTTCTTACTCACTTCTTCATAAAAACCAAATATATCACATCCACCGCTGTACCTGAATCTAACTTCTTACTCACTTCTTCATAAAATCCAAATATATCACATCCACCGCTGTACCTGAATCTAACTTCTTACTCACTTCATCATAAATCCAAATATATCACATCCACCGCTGTACCTGAATCTAACTTCTTACTCTTTCATAAAATCCAAAATATCACATCCACCGCTGTACCTAATCTAACTTCTTACTTACTTCATCATAAAATCCAAATATATCCATCCACCGCTGTACCTGAATCTAACTTCTTACTCACTTCATTATAAAATCCAAATATATCACACCCCACCGCTGTACCTGAATCTAACTTCTCACTCACTTCATCATAAAATCCAAATATATCACATCCACCGCTGTACCTGAATCTAACTTCTTACTCACTTCTTCATAAAACCAAATATATCACATCCACCGCTGTACCTGAATCTAACTTCTTACTCACTTCTTCATAAAAACCAAATATATCACATCCACCGCTGTACCTGAATCTAACTTCTTACTCACTTCTCATAAATCCAAATATATCACATCCACACCCTGTACCTGAATCTAACTCTTACTCACTTCATCATAAAATCCAAATATATCACATCCACCGCTGTACCTGAATCTAACTTCTTACTCACTCAATCATAAAATCAACAATATATCACATCCATCCATCACTCCACCGCTGTACCTGAATCTAACTTCTTACTCACTTCATCATAAATCCAAATATATCACATCCACCGCTGTACCTGAATCTAACTTCTTACTCACTTCATCATAAAATCCAAATATATCACATCCACCGCTGTACCTGAATCTAACTTCTTACTCGCTTCACCATAAAATCCAAATATATCACATCCACCGCTGTACCTGAATCTCCTCTTTACTCACTTCATCATAAAATCCAAATATATCACATCCAACGCTGTACCTGAATCTAACTTCTTACGCTTCATCATAAAATCCAAATATACCACATCCACCGCTGTACCTGATCTAACTTCTTACTCCATCATAAAATCCAAATATACCACATCCACCGCTGTACCTGAATCTAACTTCTTAACCTCCTTCATCATAAAATCCAAATATATCACATCCACGCCTGTACCTGAATCTAACTTCTTACTCCATCATAAATCCAATATTCACATCCAACCGCTGTACCTGAATCTAACTTCTTACTCACTCCATCATAAAATCCAAATATATCACATCCACCGCTGTACCTGAATCTAACTTCTTACTCGCTTCATCATAAAATCCAAATATATCAACATCCACACCGCTGTACCTGAATCTAACTTCTTACTCACTTCATCATAAAATCCAAATATATCACATCCAAGCTGTACCTGAATCTAACTTCTTACTCACTTCATCATAAAATCCAATTAAATTTGTCTGACATGATCTATTTCCCATAATTCCTGCTGACACTACTAATAGATGATCTCTGAGAACAAAGTCCAGGGATATGATCCTTTAACAGTTTCCCACCTTCCCTACCACTGGTACAGTAACCCCAATGGGTAAAAGTGCAGTTATCAAAACTACCTTTATCCCTGTTAGATAAGCACATGAGAATATTAATACAGTGTTTTCCCCAGAATTTTTTTTCCAGCCGGGTGGGTAGGAACGGGGAAATTTGATGTGGGAAAAATGTGGACTGCTTATGGCCATTATATAGGTCAGGATGTCTAACGTTCATCCCACTAGTGTTTGAAAACTATGACTCTCAGCATTCCTTGGTTTGTGTGAGGTTGTAGTTCGGCAACATCGCAGAAGTTGTAGTTTGGCAACATCTGAAGGTGACCAGATGTAACATGCAGCACAAGCACATGTGCCACCATTTTGTGGCCTTGGGGATCTTGGAAAGCTAGTTAACGTGCTAAAAATATCTTGCAGGTGTAAAAAAGGGGTCTGGACTGGGCAGTGTGGAGGGAGTTTTTTACTGACCTATTGGCACCTATTAAACTACATCTAAATTCTATTAAATCACAAGTGTTCTCTCAAGAAATTTTTTCCAGCCGGGTGGCATGAAAAAGTAGCTGGGTGGGCCGCCCGGCTAAAAGACCCCAGGGAGAACACTGTATAGGAGAAGCAAATGGAGAAGACACAGACCTATCAATGTGAATGAAACCCTAAGGAGCGAGAGAGTCGCAGAGAAATTAAACAGCATGGATAACGAGAGAAGGGAAACACGTTACTGTACCTTTAAGATGGGTGTTCTCTCCTGTCCAGCCTGGAACACGCTCTGTTGCACAGGCCGCCATACGGGCCAAGACCCAGTGGGGGAAGTCTTATCAAAGGAGGCACCTGAACAGAAGAGAGTCAGTCAATCACAACCCCACTCAGTCCAGGATCCCCCCACCAGGGCAGAGACCCCACTCAGTCCAGGGATCCCCCCACCAGGGCAGAGACCCCACTCAGTCCAGGATCCCCCCCACCGGCAGACCCCCTCTTCAGGGATCCCCCACCGGCAGAGACCCCACTCAGTCCAGATCCCCCACCAGGGCAGAGACCCCACTCGTCAAGGATCCCCCCACCAGGGCAGAGACCCCCACTCGTCCAGGGATCCCCCACACAGGCAGAGACCCCCCTCGGTCCAGGATCCCCCACCAGGGCAGAGACCCCCACTCGTCCAGGGATCCCCCCACCAGGCAAGACCCCCTCGGTCCAGGATCCCCCCACCAGGGCAGAGACCCCACTCGGTCCAGATCCCCCCACCAGGCAGAGACCCCACTCGGTCCAGGGATCCCCCCACCAGGGCAGAGACCCCACTCGGTCCAGGGATCCCCCCCCAGGCACGACCCCACTCGTCCAGGGATCCCCCCCCAGGGCAGAACCCCTCGGTCAGGTCCCACCACCAGGGCAGAGACCCCACTCGGTCCAGGGATCCCACCACCAGGGCAGAAGACCCCACTCATTCCAGGGATCCCACCCAGCAAGAACCCACTCAGTCCAGGATCCCACCACCAGGCAAGAACCCACTCAGTCCAGGGATCCCACCACCAGGGCAGAGACCCCACTCAGCCAGGGATCCCAACCACCAGGGCAGAGACCCTACTCATTCAGGGATCCCACCACCAGGCAGAGACCCTCTCAGTCCAGGGATCCCACCACCAGGCGAGACCCCACTCATTCCAGGGATCCCACCACCAGGGCAAGACCCCACTCGTCCAGGGATCCACCCCAGGCAGAGACCCCCTCAGTCCAGGATCCCACCACCAGGGCAGGACCCCACTCGTCCAGGGATCCCACCACCAGGGCAGAGACCCCACTCAGTCCAGGGATCCCACACCATGCAGAGACCCTACTCAGTCCAGGGATCCCACCACAGGCAGAGACCCGACAGATCATCATCCCTCCACTCACCCGCTTCTGGTTTTCTTTTTGTGTCTGCTTCGTGGATCTGGTTATCAAACCACATGTGTGCCACAGTCATTCGGTTCTGGGTTAAATTCCGGTTTTGTCGGAGCAGATGTGTAAGGTGAACCCAAGGTTTCTACGGCCTCCAGGTTCTTCACCGACAGTTTTTCCGGGCCTTCCGCTTGGCAGTGAGGTGAGACAAACCTGTGATAGACAATGTGACCATTAACAGGTCAGCGTCGCTTCCCCCCTTACCCAGCAGCACTGAGAAGTTGGGGTAAGAAGTCACTCATCCAACCCTTCACATTTGTAGGATATATGGCCCTACCGTGACGGTGGCTAGTAGCCCCTCTGGCACGTTGGCAACAATGATACCAATGAGAAGATGACAGCTTCCAGCCAGTGTACTGCAGGATGAGTGACAGGATGAAGAAAGAGACCCCAGAAAAACAGCAACGCCAGTGATGATGTGGATGAAATGCTCAATTTCTATGGCGATAGGCGGTGCGTCCTCCCTCCAAGCCGGAGGCCAGTGTGGCGATACGTCCCATCCCCGTACGGTCACCAGTTTTATTACAACGCCACGTGCAGTACCTGTGGGAGGGAAAGGAGCGTTCAATACTGGGAGTGGGAGCTGCCGCGAGACTGACCTGGACCACCAGATATTCACCTTCACACAGTTGTAGAGAAGAAGGCGATGTTCCGAGTCCCAAGGGGTTCTCGTTGGTAAAATCAGGTGAGCGGGTCTGGGGTTCCGACTCTCCAGTGAGGGAGGATTTATCCACCTACAAATGTAATTGGTTAGTTGGGGACCTCTCCAGTGCACCCCCCAAAAAACAAACTCTGGACCCATAATGTTGCCACACGGGTCTCACCTTGCAGCCGTGAGCAGAGTATATCCGAAGATCTGCTGGGATCCGATCTCTCCCTTCACTTCCACCAGTCACCTAAAACCACTTCTCGGCATTGATACTCAACTTCTCACCGCTTCGGATTACCAAGGCTGCTGTGCAGCGGAGCAAAAAGATCCCAGCATGAGGTAAAAGGTGCAGGTAGATATCAATGAAGGCAAATGGGCACAACCCACTAGTGACCCCTCAGAGGACATTAAAGGGACTGTCCACCCCCCAAAACCTAGAGATGGTTTTATCCTAAAGCTGTAAATCGACTCCCCACATTGACTATTATACTTACATGCTCCTCGCTCCACCGATGCTTCCGGGTTCTTCTCTCCTCCACTGGGGCTGCTCGTCCTTTTTGTGTTCCCGAGCAGCCGCAGTGGAGACTGCTCCGGGAATGGCAGTCAGTGATTGGCCGTGACGTCATGGCCGACACCGACTCCTTACCCGGAAGTGCAGATCCGCGTCGGTGGAGCGAGGAGCATGTAAGTTAATAGCTCAATGTGGGGCGGATTTACAGCTTTAGGATAAGACCATCTCTAGGTTTGGGGGGTTATTTAACTATATACACGTTTTTAAGAAAGGGGTGGACATTCCCTTTAAGATTTATAGAAAATAGGAACCACTGACGCCTCAACTGAGGGACAGGGGGAAAGGAACCAATAGAACCTCCATCAGCTCACCTGGGTACCATGTTCTTGAAAGACTCCATGATCTTGAGCTCTTTGCTTCTTGGTAGTAGGAGAAGCAGCCGGTGATGATGACGACAGCCGACAAGACACAGCCAAGTAAGCTGTGGAAAAAGGAGAGTTTCAGTCGGAACCATATGGCCAAGGCTGGTTATAGACTCTCAACCATGCACACGGCACTTACGTTATCATTCTGTGGCTCCTTCCGTGCCAGCCTGTATACCGTAGGCCAAGAAGCATGTAATGGCTCCAATCCACAGCAGCATTGAGAACCCACCAAACAGCTGGCGACAGAACTTCACCCACTCTTGTAAGGGAAAAAAACGGGGAGTAATGTCTGGGACACGAGTGGGTAATGGAAAGCGTAGTTCGGAGTAGGTTCCCATAATGTACTGCGCCCCCATAGGTAGTCTTCGGGACACGGTGGGTAATGGAAGAGCCGTATTGCAGTTGGTTCCCGTAAATGTACTAAGCGCCCCTATATGTAGTTCTTCTGGCCACGGTGGGTAATGGACAGAGCCGTATGACTTGGTTCCAGTATGTACTAGCGCCCCCTATAGTAGATCTGCTGTAACTGTGGGTAATGAAGAGCCGTTTGCAGTTGGTTCCAGTAATTCTATCGCCCCCTATCGTAGTCTGTCCTGGACAACGGGGTGTAATGGAAAGCCTTATTTCAGTTGGTTCCCGTAATGTACTAGCGCCCCCTATAGCTAGTCCTGTCTGTACACTGTGGGGTAAATGGAAGAGCCGTATTGCAGTTGTTCCCAGTAATGTACTAGCGCCCCCTATAGGTGTCTGTCTTGACACGGGGGTACTAGGAAGAAGGCCCGTAGTGCAGTTGGTTCCCGTAATGTACTAAGCGCCCCCTATAGTAGTTTTCTGGACCCGGTTGTAAATGGAAGATCCCTTATTGCCGTTGTTCCCAGTATGTACTAACTCGCGCCCCCTATCGGTAGTCTGTCTGTACACGGTGGGATCAATGGAAGAGCCGTATTGGCAGTTGGTTCCCAGTAATTTACTCGCGCCCCATGGTAGTCTGTCCTGGACACGGTGGGTAAATGAAGGCCGTAGTGCAGTTGTTCCCAGTATGTAACGAACGCCCCCTATGGTAGTCGGTCTTGAACACGGTGGGTAATGTAAGAGCCGTCTTGCAGTTGGTTCCCATAATGTACTGCCGCCCCCTATCGGTAGTCCCTGTCTGGACCCGGTGGGTAAATGACGAGCCCTTATTGGCAGTTGGTTTGTCCAGACAGACTACCTATAGGGGGCGCTAGTACATTACTGGGAACCTACTGGAATACGGCTCTTCCATTTACCCACCGTGTCCAGACAGTCTACCTATATGCGCACTCTCCGGGGGCCGACGCGGCGCCGCGCAGGAGGGAGGCAAGCGGTCCGGGCCCGGGGCTGGGCGTCGAGCTACGCAGAGAGAGGAGAGGAAGAGGGCAAGGAGCGCGCCCACAAATGCCTGGCGTGACGCTACACCGGCGCGGCCCTGCTTCTACTGCCCCCGTCGCTAGCCCCTGCATAGTATCAATAGAACAACAAGAGCCAGACGTGTATGCACGCAGAGTCTTCTGTCGGGTTTAAGACCAGACTGAGGCACCGTTTGACATGGGCTAGTGGTACCTAGCTCCTCTCTACTACGGCAATGTAAGAGATAGAATATACACATACACACCGGAAAAGGGTATATTGAATTTCTATAGCACTGCATTAGATTAATATATCACAATAAACAGCACTGGGACAAAAGGTATATTGACTTTCTATAGGCCCCGTATAGATATAGATTAATATTCACCATACCACCGGGACAAAGGAATAGTGACTTTTCTATAGCCACTGCATAGATATATATAATCTATATCACATACAGCACACCAGGACAAAGGTATAGTGACTTTCTATAGGCACCTTATCTCTTCAGCTCTATATATCACACCAGCACCGAACAAAGGTTATCTGACTTTCTATAGGCACTTGCATAATATATATATAATAGCACCATTACAGCACCGGACAAAAGGTTAGTGACTTTCTATACGCCCTGCATTAGATAATATATCCCCATACAGCACCGTTACAAAGGTATAGTGATTTCTATAGGACTGCATATATTATATTATCTAATTCACCATACAGACCACCAAAAGGTATAGTGACTTTCTATATGCACGCATATATAGATATACACCATACAGCACTTTGCCCACATTTATAGTTACTTTCTATATGTCAACTGTATAGATATATATTTCCACCATACGCACTGGTACAAAAGGTATAGTGACTTTCTATAGGCAACCGTATTATCTCACACACCATACAGCACTGGGACAAAGGTATCGTGACTTGCTATAAGGCACTGTATATATATATATATCCCCATACAGCAGACTGGACAAAGGTTATAGTGACTTTCTATAGGCCACCGATAGATAGGATCTATCTTACCATACAGCCCGGACAACGGGTATAGTGACTTTCTATAGGCACTGCATAATAGATAATCGCACCATACAGCGACTGGGACAAGGTATCGTGCCTTTCTATAGCACCGTAAGATATAATCTATCACCATACAGCACCTGACTAACGGTATAGGCCTTTCGAATAGGCACTGCATATTATATATATTATATATATATACCACCAGACAGCACCGGGACAAAAGGTATAGTGACTTTTCTATAGGCACTGTATAATAATAATATTATATATATATATATATATATATAATCACCATACACCTGGGACAAAGGTACAGTGGACTTTCTATAGGCACTGATAGTATATATATCACATACGCACCGGCCAAAGGTATAGTGATTTCTATACGGCACTGGGGCATAGATATATATATCTATATCACCATACACACCGGGACAAAAGTATAGTGCTTTCTTATAGGCACGTATATATATATATATATATATATATCACCATACAGCACGGGACAAAGGTACGTGACTTTCTATAGGCACTGTAATAATATATAAACCATACACACCGGATACAAAAGGGACCGTGACTTTCTATAGGATGTAATAGATTTATCACCATACAGCACCGGGACAAACGGTACAGTGACTTTCTATGGACTGATAGATATATAATCCCGATACAGCACCGGGACAAATATAGTGCCTTATATAGGCCCATGCTCGATATCTATAATCACCATCAGCAGCCGGGACAACGTACAGTGACTTTCTATATGCCACTGTATATTATATCACCATACAGCACCGTGACCAAGGTATAGTGACTTTATATCGGCACTGCATAGATATATTAATCCACCATACAGCACCGGACACACGGTACCGTGAACTTTCTACTAGGTAACTGTATAGATATATATCACCATACAGCACCGGGACAAAAGGTATAGTGACTTTATATAGGCACTGCATAGATATATATAATCACCATACAGCACCGGGACAAACGGTACAGTGACTTTCTATAGGCACTGTATAGATATATATGACCCTACGACTTTAAAACTTTCACTCAACTCTTATCTCCATACTATAACTTTCAATTCTTCCCCCCCCCCCCCTCCTTTTTCGGGATATCAAGGTAATCTGATTGGTGAACCCCATTGAGCATGTGTGGAAGTCACTGGGCTAGAGATTGTGTGTTTTGTTGTCTCTTTTCTTGTAGAATGTTTATTATATAGAAAGACAAGTGCTATATTGTTATAATCAGCAGTTTCTGGTCTATCAGTCAGAGGATATTCCCACGTGGTTGGGCTCAGACACTTCCCCACTTGGTCCAATGTTTCGTTGTGTGGGGGGCTCTGTGAGATGTCAGATCGATGAAGCGGTGTTTGCCCCAATTGTTCACTTGCTGAATTAGCTACAATTAAAGTTTATTTTCCAGTGACTGAGCTCAGGCTGACTATGGAGTTCCTATTCCCATCACAGCTGCACCGAGTCGGTTCTGAAGGGACTTTCGGTCGCCCGCTGGATCTTCTTTCACTCTGGATAATTAGACCACATCCCCCGGTTGGAACCCGCTCCCGTATCGGACCACGACCCCACGTGGGACTGAAGTCAGAGCGAGAAGAGTCGCCCTTTCCATCTACTGAAGCCTTAAAGAGACAGAGACAACAGACTGTGCTGTGGTGTTAAGACCAATCACCCAGTCACTGGATCTTATTGTTTCCCTAAAGGTGGGTACACAGAACCAATGCTGTAATATTGCTCTGTCATTTTGGGAATGGGGCAATCTATTGAAGTATAATAGAGTCTATATGAAGTCTATATAAAGTCTATATAACGTCTTATAAAGTCAACTATGCAGTCTATAGAAAGTCATATGAGTCTATATGAAGTCCTATATCTATTAATTCTATATACCTTCTATGAAGTCTAATAAAGTCCTATATAGATCATATATCATATCGAGAAAGAGAGCGAAAGAGAGAGAGAGAGATAGAGCGAGAGAGAGAGGAATACTTCATGTAAAGTTTTATTATGCGACTTCTAAGATATGACTTCATCTAGACTTTTCATATAGACTTCTCTAGACTTCATATCGACTATATAGACTTCCTATATACTTCATATGACTTATATAGACTTCATATAGCTATATATACTTTATAAACTTCATATAGACTTCATATAGACTTTCATATAGACCTTCCATATAGACTTTATATAGACTTTATATAGACTTTAATAACTTTCATAAGACGTCCTATATAGACTTATATGACTTTATCTAACTCTATATAGACTTTTAATATCGACTTCTATAATTATATAGACTTTATAATATATATGACTCATATGCATTCATATAGACTTTATAAGACTTATATACTGTTATATAACTCTATATAGACTTTATATCGACTCTATATGACTTTATATATAGACTTTATAAAGTCTATATAAAGTCTATATGAATCTATATAAATCGAATCTATATGGTCTATAATGGCTTTATATATAGACTTTCTCTAGGACTTTCATTAGATAGAATTCATATAGACTTCAATGACGTTATAAGTCTATATATATATATATATTAGACTTATATAGACTTTCTATAGACTTTAATATAGACTTCAGATAGGACTCTCATATAACTTTATAAAGTCTATAGATTCTAATATATATATATAGGACTCTATATAACTTTATATAGATATAGACTTCGATAGAACTTATATAGACTTCATTATACTTTATGTAGACCTCATATAGACTCTAGCTTATATAGACTATATAGATACTTCTTATAGACTTCAATCATATAGACTTTAAAGTCTATATTATAATTAGTACCTCTTATCAGACTTGACTAAGATTCATATAGACTTCAATAGACTTTATCAAGTCTTATAATATATATAATTAGACTCTATTAGACTTTATATATATAAGACGTGCATATAGACTTTATATAGAACTTCTATATAGACTTTATGTAGACTCTATATAGACCTGATAGAACTTCATATAGACTTATATAGAATTAATAGACTTCATGAATAGACTTTATATAACGTCATCATAACTATCTAGAAGACTCTATATAGACTTTATATAGACTTCAGTATGAAGTTATATGACTTTATATAGATATAGACTTCATATAGACTTTATATAGACTTCATATAGACTTTATGTAGACTCTATATAGAAGTCTATATAAAGTCTATATGAAGTCTATATCTATATAAAGTCTATATAACTTCATATGAAGTCTATAGAAAAGTCTATATACGAGTCTATTATATATATAATAGACTTTATAATAGTATATGAAGTCTATATGAATCTTATTATAAAGCTTATATACAAGTCTCTATGATAATTCTATAGAAGTCTGATATAAGTCTATATAAAGTCTATATAGAGTCTATATATATATATATAGACTTTATAAAGTCTATATGAAGTCTATATGAAAGTGCTATATCTATAGGATAGAAGTCTATATAAAGTCTAATATAAGTCCATATAGACTCATATAGATATAGTCACTTATATATACTTCATATAGACGTTAAAATCATATAGACGTTATAAGACTTATATAGACTCTTATATAGCTAACTTCATAAAGACTTGATATAACGTTATATATGTATATAGACTTATATAGACTTTATATAGACTACTAAAGACTATATATAAAGTATATATACTTATTAAGTCATTATAAAGTCTATTGATAAAATCTATATAAAGTTCTCTATGGAGTCTTATATGCAGGCGACTATATAAGTCTATATAAAGTCTATATACATATATAACTTATGTACTACCAGTCGAGTATGAAGTCTATTCAAGTCTATTCTATATGAAGTCTATTAAATCTATATAGATCCTATAGACTCATATAGATATAGACTTTAATAGACTTCATATAGACTTTATATATCTCTATATCGTTATATATGTACGATTAAACTGTACTATATGAAAGTCTATATAATCTATATAGTCTATATCTATATGAAGTCTATATGGACTTTATATAGACTTCATATAGACTTTTAATACATTATATATGTATATAGACTTTATATAGACTTTATATAGTCTTCATATAGACTTCATATAGACTTCATATAGACTCCATATAGACTTTATATAGATTTTATATAGACTTTATATAGACTTCATATGAAGTAATATAGACTTTATATATAGTCTTTATGAAGTCTATATACTTTATTCTACAGTCTATATACATGCTATAACGTATATATAAATCTTTATGATTCCTATATAAGAAGTCTATAATAAGTCTATATAACTTATATATACTTTCATATACGACTTTATATAGACTATATATACCTATATATGTATATGACTTATATAGACTTTATTATAGTACTTCATGTAGACTTATTTATCTAGACTTAATAGATATAGACTTTATATATACGTTATTTAGACTTTACATTATAGTACTTTATATAGACTATATAATACGTTATATATTTATATAGACTTTTATATAGACTTCATACTAGACTTCTATAAGACTCATATTGACTTTACATATGACTTTATATAGACTTTATATAGACTTCAAATAGACTTTATATAGACTATATATAGACTTTATATAGACATATATATACGTTATATTGATATAGACTTTATATAAAGTCTATATGAAGTCTATATAAAGTCTATATACCACATATAACGCATATATAGTCTATATAACAGTCTATATGAAGTCTATATGAAGTCTATATAGACTATAGTATACGTCATATGTGTATATAGACTTTATATAGACTTCATATAGACTTCATATAGACTTCATATAAAGTCTATATAAAGTCTATATACATATATAACGTATATATAGTCTATATAAAGTCTATATGAAGTCTATATAAAGTCTATATACATATATAATGTATATATAAAGTCTATATAAAGTCTATATAAAGTCTATATACATATATAACGTATATATAAAGTCTATATACATATATAACTTATATATAAGTCTATATACTATATAATGTATATATAAACTCTATATGAGTCTACATAAAGTCTATAACATATATAAAGTATATATAAAGTCTATATACATATAGACGTATATTAAAGTCTATAACATATATAATGTATATATAAAGTCTATAAAAATAAAGTCTAAATATAAAGTCTATATACATATATACGTATATAAAGTCTATATACATAATAACTTATTATAAAGTCTATATACATATATAATGTATATATAAAGTCTATATGAAGTCTATATAAAGTCTATATGAAGTCTATATAAAAGTCTATATACATATATACGTATATATAAAGTCTATTACATATATAACGTATATATAAAGTCTATATGAAGTCTATTAAAGTCTTATATACTATATAGCGTATATATATGAAGTCTATATAAAGTCTATATAACATATATAACGTAATATAAAAGTCTATATACATATAGAAATATATATAAAGTCTATATACATATATAACTATATATAAAGTCTATATACCATATATACGTATATAAGCTATATACATCTAATACGTATTATAAGTCTCTATACATATATACGTATATATAAAGTTCTATATATATGTTATATATGTATATAGACTGTCAGTAGACTTATATATACGTTATTATGTATATAGAACTTCATATATACGTTATATATGCATATAGACTTCATATAAAGTCTAATGAAGTCTATATAGTCTATATACATATATAAACATATATATAAGTCTATATGAAGTCTATATAAGGTCTATATACATATTAACATATATATAAAGTCTATATGAAAAGCCTGTATAAAGTCTTATACATATAACATTAATAAAAGTACATGGTTAGTGGTACAGAAAGAACTAAATACGGTTAATATAGTAAATCTCCTGGACCGGATAAAATACATCCTCGGGTACTTAGGGAGCAATTTCAGTTTTATCTAGGCATTGTTTCTATTTTGCTGATTCCCTCATGTCCGTGGTGTTGCCTCTGGACTGGAAAAAGGCTGATGTTATTTCAATATTCAAAAGGGTACGTCTCTCACAGCGGGTAATTACCAGGCCTGTAAGTTTAACTTCAGTGGTGGGGAAGATCCGGAAAGGTAATAAGGAACATGTTCTAGAGTATGTTTCAAGGACTGACATTAATAGTAGTAACCAGCATGGATTAGGAGGAATAGATCTTGTCAAACTAACTTACTGGCTTTTATGAGGAAGTACAGTAAAATTGAGACTCTGGTATGCAGTAGATGTAATTTACTTGGATTTACAAGGCTTTTGATACATCCCCCATGCGACTAATGATACTACGGTCTGTTGGTCTGGGGAGTCACATTTGTACATGATAGAAAATTGGTTAAAGAATAGGATGACAGAGAGTAGTTGTTAACTGGGCTTCACATTATGGACTAAAGTCTATGGGGTGTCCCACAGTTTCTGTGTTGGGGCCGCTTCTATTTAATCTATTTATTAATGATTTGGAGATGGGTATTGTCAGCAAGGTCTGTGTTTGCTGACGACACAAAACTTTTTCGACCATTAAAAACTTCAGGGATGTGCAATCGTTACAGGGGGGATCTATAGATTATCACATTGGGCTGCTAATGTCCAGATGAAATTCAATGTTGATAATGTAAGGTGATGCATTTTGGACTTACAAATCCTGTCTACTTATACTAAAATGGCTCTGTGTTAGTGAATCCCTGTTGGAAGGGATCTTGGAGTTTTGGTGGATAACAAACTTAAAGGTGCAACAGTGCCAGGCGGCAACCGCCAAGCCAGCATGTATTGTCTGTAAATAGCAAGCGAGGTATGGATTCAAGGGAGGAAATGTCATTCTCCCTCTTTACACAGCATTGGTAAGGCCTCATTTGGAATATGCATGTGCAATTTTGGAATCCTGTGTACAAAAGGACATCTTTGAAATGGAAAGGTTCAGAGAAGGGCAACTAAATTAATAGGGGATTGAGAGAGCTTGAATGTGAAGAGAGACTGGAAAGTTACAATTATTACGCTGGAGAAAAGGCGCTTGCGTGGGGATATATTACGTGTATAAATACATTAACGGGCCATCAAATAAACTATCTGGGGCATTGTTTCACCAATAGAACATGTCAAGTACACGAGGACATCCCTAAGACTTGAAGATAAAAGGTTTAGGCTTCAAGCTCGGAAGGTTTTTCACTGTGAGAACGGAAGCTATGACGTTGTTATGGCAGTTCATTGGGTCCGTTTAATAAAAAGCTGGATGAGTTTCTACAAACAGGAATGTTCCAAGTTACTGGGATTGATACATAAAGTGTTGGGAAAGGGTTTGTCAACTGTGAGAACGGTAAAGCTATGGAGCTGTCTTCCGTGGATGTTGTTATGGCAGGTTCTTGGTCAGTTTAATAAAAAGCTGGATGAGTTCTACAAACAAGAAATGTTACAAGTTACTGGTATTGATACATAATAGAGTTGGGAAAGGGTTTGTCACTGTGAGAACGGTAAGCTATGAACTGTCTTCCAGTGAACGTTGTTGGCAGGTTCATTGGTCAGTTTAATAAAAAGCTGGATGGTTTCTACAAACAAGGATGTTCAAGTTACTGTTATGATACATAAGTAGATTTGGAAAGGGTTTGTCCACTGTGAGAACGGTAAAGCTATGGAACTGTCTTCCAGTGGACGTTGTTATGGCAGGTTCATTGGTCAGTTTAATAAAGACTGGTGAGTTTCTACAAACAAGAATGTTCCAAGTTACGGGGATTGATACTAAAGTAGAGTTGGGAAAGGGTTTGTCACTGTGAGAACGTAAGCTATGGAAACTGTCTTCCAGTGGACTTGTTATGGCAGGTTCATTGGTCAGTTTCAATAAAAAGCTGGATGATTTTCTCACAACAAGGAATGTTACAAGTTACTGTATTGATACATAAAGTAGTTGGGAAAGGGTTTGTCACTGTGAGAACGGTAAAGCTATGGAACTGTCTTCCAGTGGACGTTGTTATGGCGGTTCATTGGTCAGTTTAATAAAAAGCTGGATGAGTTTCTACAAAACAGGCAATGTTACAAGTTACGGTATTGATACATAAAGTAGAGTTGGGAAAGGGTTTTCACTGTAGAACGGTAAGCTATGGAACTGTCTTCCAGTGGAATTTGTTAGGCAGGTTCATTGTCAGTTTTATAAAACTGGATGAGTTCTACAAACAAGGATGTTACAAGTTACTGGTATTGATACATAAAGTAGTATGGGAAAGGGTTTGTCACTGTGAGAACGGTAAAGCTATTGGACTGTCTTCCAGTGGACGTTGTTATGGCAGGTTCACTGGTCAGTTTAATAAAAACTGGATGAGTTTCTACAAAACAGGAATGTTACAATTTACTGGTATGATACATAAAGTAGAGTTGGGAAAGGGTTTTCACTGTGAGAACGGTAAAGCTATGGAACTGTCTTCCAGTGGACGTTGTTATGCAGGTTCATTGTTCAGTTTCATAAAAGCTGGATGAGTTTTCTACAACAGGAATGTTCAAAGTTACTGGTATTGATAAATAAAGTAGAGTTGGGGAAAGGGTTTGTCACTGTGAGAACGGTAAAGCTATGGAACTGTCTCCAGTGGACGTTGTTATGGCAGTTCATTGGTCAGTTTAATAAAAGCTGGATGATTCTACAAACAGAAATGTTACAAGTTACTGGTATTGATACATAAAGTAGAGTTGGGAAAGGGTTTGTCACTGTGAGAACGTAAAGCTATAGAACTGTCTTCCGTGGACGTTGTTATGGCAGGTTCATTGGTCGTTTAATAAAAAGCTGGATGAGTTTTCTACAACAAGGAATGTTACAAGTTATGGTATTGATACATAAAGTAGAGTTGGGAAAGGGTTTGTCACTGTGAGAACGGTAAAGCTATGGAACTGCTTCCAGTGGACGTTGTAATGGCAGGTTTCATTGGTCAGTTTAATAAAAAGCTGGATGAGTTTCTCAAACAAGATTTTACAAGTTACTGGTATTGATACATAAGTAAGTTGGGAAAGGGTTTGTCACTGTGAGAACGGTAAAGCTATGGAACTGTCTTCCAGTGGACGTTGTTTGGCAGGTTCATTGGTCAGTTTAATAAAAAGCTGGATGAGTTTCTACAAACAAGGAATTTTACAAGTTACTGGTATTGATACTAAGTAGAGTTGATCCAGGGAAATTTCCGATTGCCACTTGGAGTCAGGAAGGAATTTTTTCCCCCTTCATAAATTTGGTGTTTTTTTTTTTGCCTTCCTCTGGATCACAGTTAGGCAGGAATGAGGATACTGCTAGATGGGTTGGACTGGATGGACGTATGTCTTATATTCGACCTCAAATACTAACTTGTTATATTCATATTGTTCACATGGCCTTGTGGTGATAAATAGGCTTAGCACATAGCCCTGAGTGAACATATGGTCTATCCCAAACCAAGAGAAGACAAGATTTAATCAACATGCAATCTTCAAAGGACTGCAACAATAGGTCAGAGTATAAACAGGATGCACCATACTGTTCAAAGCACCCCAACAAAGATCACACCTGTGAGCGACATAGGACTTACAATAGTGATTATCCATATGAATGAAAGTACCATGGATGGCTTTCTCCGCCCTGGAAGCAGTCAAACGAGTATGGTCCAACATTTTTGGGAATATAATACTAGCCACCCTCAGGTGATATCAACTATCCATTCCTGGACGTATACTGACCCCTACAGGATGGTACAAATATGGTACGAGAGGAGTCTATTATAACATCGACTTGATTGGCTGGGACTTTCTTCAGGGTGTGACTATCCTAAGTAGAGGGGAGTTTTGGGTTATGAATGAGAGTGAATGTGTCCAATTGGTATTAAGGAAGCCCCCAAGGCCTCAGAGGGGAGTTACTCTTTGTAACTTCCTATTGAGCTAGACGCTATACACTCTTGGAGCGTTACCATTTCTTTGTACCTTATATTTATTTTCTTTCTTACTTAATAAACCTTTGAAAAATCTTTAGGCCTTGTATTTCTCTTTAACAAGTAGTTTAGGCTCATCTCAACGGATCCAACAATACTACTATACTATATGAAGTCTATATACATATATAACGTATATATTAAGTATATTGAGTCGATATGAAGTCTATATACATTATACGTATATATAAAGTCTATATGAAGTCTATATGATCTATATACATATATAACGTAATATATAGTCTATAATAAAGTCTAATGTAGTCTATATAAAGTCTATATACATTATAACGTATATATATAAGTATATATAAAGTCTATATGAAGTCTATATAAAGTCTATATACATATATAACGTATATATAAGTCTATATGAAGTCTATAGAGTCTATATACATATATAACGTATAATATAGTCTATATAAAGTCTTATGAAGTCTATATAAAGTCTATATACATATATAACGTATATATATAGTATAGATAAGTCTATATGAAGTCTATATGAAGTCTATATACAATTATAACGTATATATAAGTCTATATACCATATATAACGTATATATAAGTCTATATACATATTATATAACGTATTATGAAGTCATACCATATATAACTATATATGGGTCCTATATATAAGTCTATATAATATATAACGTATATATGAAGTCTATATACATATTATAACTATATATAAAGTCTATATCATATCGTATATTAAAGTCTATATCCATATACCGTATATATGAAGTCTATATGAATCTATATACATATATAAACTAGATATAAAGTCTATATACATATTAACGTATATATAAAGTCTATATACATATATAAAGATAACGTATATATGAAGTCTATAGAAGTCTATATACATATATAAACGTATATATACAGTCTATATAACTTATGAGTTATAAGTTCATATACATTATAACTTTATGAGTATAAGCTATATACTATATACGTTATGAAGTCTTATATAACGTATATGAAGTCTATCATATAACGTATATATGAAGTTAGGGAGAACCTTTGTGACTACCTACTCCCTATTTTGCATGGTACGTTCGCCGGCAATGATCGTTTCGTCTGTGCACACTTTACCAATAAAGGGTAATCCCGCCGGTGCCAACGGGATTGGCCCTTATGGGGAGTGGTGTACCCAGCTTAACTGTAACCCTCCAATTTACCATTCCCCATTACAGATGACATTGGAGTTGCCATACCTCTTCCACAATCTGTGCACAAATAAAAACTAATACAGAAACTCCCAGACCTTTAGGGCATTTCAATAATTACTCTGTCATTTTATACTATAGTAATATTAGTCAGAGTAATTTCCCCCATTGGGTCCTCGTCACTTGGCCCAGAGCTGACACTCCCCTGTGCAGCTCTTCACAATGAGTCTTTCTTAGTCTTTCCACCCTGCCCTTTATTAGCAGTGTGGACCACTGTGTAAACATTGGCTAATATGGGCCCTCCCTGCTTGTCCAATAGAAATAGTTCCTTCAGTAGGTGCCACATTGTGTGTACACACTACCGAACCTGAACCAGGGCCAAGGACATTTCTTTCTCCGTCTCCCACACACGTAGGATTGCTCCATAACCAGAGCTAGTGCCAGGGAACATTACACGTATGTAGGTGTGCCAGAGGTGGAGGGTTCAACACCAACTGTCTGCCGTGTACAATGCTGTTTTGACACCTTACCCTGGGCAGTTCCTATAACACCTCTTATTATTCTCAGTCGGGGTAAATAACTGCCACAGATTCTTGACAGTCATTCTGAATTAGAGATCCAGTCGGATACTGCGATGTCTTCAAGACAAACTTCAAGTCCAGTTCATCTAATTGAATACAACTGATTTACCATGACCTGGATGGATGAATATTACAGATATCGTGACCTGGTGGATGAATATACAGATATACCGTGACCTGGATGGATGAATATTACAATATACCGTACCTGGATGGATGAATATTTACAGATATACCGTGACCTGGATGGATGAATTTACAGATATACCGTGACCTGGATGGATGATATTACAGATAGACCGTGACCTGGATGGATGAATATTACAGATAGACCGTGACCTGGATGATGAATATTACAGATAGACCGTGACCTGGATGATGAATATTACGATATACGTTGACCTGGATGGATGAATATTACAGATATACCGTGACCTGGATGGATGAATATTACAGATATACCGTGACCTGGATGGATGAATATTCCAGATATACCGTGTACCTGGATGGATGAATATTACAGATATACCGTGACTGGATGGATGAATATTACAAGATATACCGTGACCTGGATGGATGAATATTACAGATATACCTGACCTGGATGGATGAATATTACAGATATACCGTGCACGGATGGATAATATTACGATATTCATCCATCCACGTCACGGTATATCTGTAATATTCATCCATCAGGTCACGGTATATCTGTAATATTCTCACCCCACGCATGGTATATTACAGATATACCGTGATGACCTGGATGAATGAATATTACAGATATACCGTGACCTGGATAATATTCAGATATACCGATGACTGGATGATAATTACAGATAATCCGTGATGACTTGGATGAAGGAATATTACAGATATACCATGACCGGATGATGAATATTACAGATATGCGGTGACACTGGATGAATGAAATATTACCAGGTATACCGTCCCGATGAATGAATATTACAGATATACCGTGACCGGATGGATGATATTACAGATATACCGTGACCCGGATGGATGAATATTACAGATATACCGTGACCGGATGGATGAATATTACAATTACCGTGACCTGGTGGATGAATATTACAGATACCGAATATACCGTGACTGAGAATGAATATTACAGATATACCGAGATATACCGTGACCTGGATGAATGAATATACAGCTAGACCCGTGACCTGGATGAATGATATTAAAGATACACCGTGACTGGATCTGAATACAGATAGACCGTGACCTGGATGGATGAATATTACAGATAGACCGTGACCTGGATGGATGAATATTACAGATAGACCGTTACCTGGATGATGATATTACAGATAGACCGTGACCTGGATGGATGATATTCATGATAGACCGTGACCTGGATTGAATATTACAGATAGACCTGTACCTTGGATGAATATTACAGATAACGAGATATACCGTGACCTGATGGATGACTATACAGATAGGACCGTGACCTGATGGTTGAATATTACAGATAGACCGTGACCTGGATGGATGAATATTACAGATTACCGTGACCTGATGGAGAATATTACAGATAGACCGGACCTGATGATGATTCAGATACCGGACTGAGGATAAATATTACAGATAGACCGTGACCTGGATGGATGAATATCAGATATACCGTGACCTGGATGGATAATATTACAGATAGACCGTGACCCGATGGATGAATATTACAGATAGACCGTGACCTGGATGAATGAATATACAGATACCGTGCCCGGATGAATGAATATTACAGATAGACCGTGACCTGGATGATGAGAACTTTCACAAGCAATGTCACCAAAAAACTATACCACTATCTAATGTCAGTGTGCTATACCGCCCCTAATGCAGTGTGTAAACCGCTATACCCTCATCTACTATGTGTGTACACAGTTATCCCCCCATCTACTATGTGTGTACACGGCCATACCCCCATCTACTGTAAAGACAGGATTACTTTGTACTGGGTGTTCACACTACGGAAAAGCGCCCATTCTAAGTAAAGGAGATTATCAGGACTGTGTAGTTTAGTATCTTCTTACGGAATCTGTGTGTACTCAGAGTGACGGATCCCTATTGATGTTCCAGTCAGATCATTATTACATCGTCCTTTCAGCTTCTCCCTCTATTCACATCACTAGAGATCAGCAGATGGTCCATATATCTACTCCTTCTAATGGCACATTCACTATCGGGCTGGAGTTTAAATAGTGATCTAATCTACTTATGACAATTCTATTCTTGTTCAGGCTACCTTACTGCAATAAGCTATAACCATTATTACCTGTTAGCACGACAATGTCCTTGTGCCCCCTTCCGGTTACACCTCTCCAGTCAGTCTGTTTGGTAAGGGACAATCCAATCTCTGGCAGTCATTTCCCTAACAATATTTTCGTTATATTGGTGGGGCCCACCGCTTTCATTCATCCTTCTAATGGAGCAGAACCTTATAACACAAGGCACTTCCAGTCTCATTCTATATAAATAGCATTGACCAAAAAATCTAAGAAACAAGAAGTTTTACTCCCGTTCCCCACAAAAGGGGCAGAGACCTCCTTACTCTCCTTGGCTAATGCATGTGTCCAAACTGCTGGCTTAATAATGTGCAATACAGCCATTGTATAGAGCCAATCATCTGACCTGCAGACACATGGCAGGTTTCCATCTTGTTAGATTCTCATCAGGCAAGATACAGATTGAGCACAGAACACAAGGCATGAATCTGTATCCGGCATTGACAAGATCCACAACTCTGGGGAACCTGGGAGTGAGAAATTACTTTTGTTTTACATTTTGTGGGCAATGTTATCATATACCTGACGCTGTTATAAGAGCTCTGCTCTGTTTTTATGCTTTGTGGAGGGACTTTTGCTCCTTTTGGCCCCTCTCTCCCTAAGCTATATAGCGGCCCAGTCTAATATCCTTCTCACTGACTGACAGACCCTGGAGATGGCATCAATACCGTGAGTACAAGGGCCCCACCATCAAGCCCATTGAAGGAAGGAAATGTTTATATCTTGAAGATTCCAAATTAAAGTGAAACAATTGAGAAGTTTTAATCAATCATTTAACTTCCCACCATGTGACCCTCAAGCTGCTATTTATAGACGTTACAACGTGCTACTAATGCAGGAATCCCAGTTGTTTCCGGTGCATCGCCTAGGGACACGACTTCACTTTAACCACATCCGCCTGTAGACCCCTAGGTACAGTTAAGGCTGGTACACACCATCCAACTTTCCTCCTTCCAAACCGTTCAAGACTTCTGACCAGTCACCAGGAGGAAGAACCGTCAGTCGTGGCAAAGCAGCAAGTCTGTCAGTACCCCGACAAGAGCGTGGAGTTCCCATAGAGGGCCGCCACCATGGCCGTGGTTTTTCCAACCTGCAATTGGCGTTTCGTCCTGGCTGCCACAAGGAACCAGCACAGTAATCTGCTTTATCACATGAAGCACGAAATGTCGGTCCGAATATTTATGGCGTGTACCCAGCTTTATTGTATGGCGTGTACCCAGCTTTATTGTATGGCTGTACCCAGCTTATTGTATGGCGTGTACCCCCCATCTTACTGGAGGCGTGTACCCCCAGCTTTACTGGATGCGTGTCCCCCCACTTTACTGGATGGCGTGTGCCCAGCTTTACTGTATGGCGTGTGCCCAGCTTTTAGTGTATGGCGTGTACCCAGCTTTTAAGGACCCACGTGAGGACACCTGGAGGCCAATGCTCCACATCAGTGTCACAACCACATCATCACTTTGTTAATAACCAATCAGATGTTTCTATTTTCGTGTCTAAGACCGAAGCCTCCCCCCATTATTCATTCACCGGTCTATACATCGTTCAAATGAGTGGCACAGACCAGGGCATGGTAACCACGATCAGTATAGTCACTTTTCCTGTTTACTTCCTGTAATAACACACATCGAGTGAACTCTTCAACGCCTTTATTGTAAAAAATGCAGATATATAAAACATCTCTTTGAACGTGCTCCCTTTACAAAAAGAAAAGAACAAAACTATAACCAGAAGGCACATGGAAACTCTGTACAGGACGCACACAGGGCACTGCGCCCCTTGCCAAAAATGCATCTCTTTCCACGGGAACAGGCCGAGCCAGACGGGTGCACGCAGGAAACGAGTGGGTGCAGGCAGACTGAGGGGCAGGAATGACGTGAAATGGTCGGACAAACCCAAGGCTTTAATATATGTTTCTTTCTCCACCCAGCCTGGAAAGGAAGAATAAGAGTCATTCCGGCTTCTCTACCCCACACGGCACTTTACACCCCGCAATGCCCAGGGCTGCCACTAACCAAGAACCTCGTCGCGGACGATACTCACCGCCTGGGCTGCGCCGGATTATCAGCTTCCGAACTTCATCGTATATGAAGATGAGCACGAGTACGGGAAGGCACAGAACCACCAGGTTGGCCTGAAACGAAAATTCATATTGAACATTGCAACAAGTCCCAGTAAATCGGGACACTAAACAGACCACGGCAGGTCCTTGACTTACTTAAAGGGTACATGCGCAATGCCACGTCCTTCCCGGGACAGTACGACAGGAAGGCAGCCAGCGCAGTCTCTTCAAACAGCCCGAATTAAGGATCTTATTCCTAGGAAAGGACAGCGAATGTCAGAGACAAGGAGGGGACGGATCGAACCATAACATGGGAGGGGGGGGGCACTTACTCATTCCCTCTGGAAAGACGGAGTTCCTCCTAGTCTTACAAATGATCAAATCCGCCCACGGCACAACCACAATACTGACAAAGAAAGACGTGTGGCAGGTGACTCCACGATCTTCCTCTGTTCATAGGTCTAGAGAGTAAGAACAGGGCCAGTTAGGGGGCCACGTGACCATCCAACATGTCTAATAGGACGTGTACAAGGCGTCTTCTATCCAGGGCCACTGTACTTGTGTCCCCACCTCCAATAACACACACTGATCCAGGAAACAAAATGGCGGTTTAAAAGACTACAACTCCCAGCATTCCCTTGATTGTAAACGGTGGGGGCAGGGCCTATGGGAGGAACAGGTTCTATGTGGTGTATAGCATTCTACAGAATATCAGGGAGTCTCGCTAGGAGGGTCAGGACAAGACTCACCCATTGCTGCCCATAACGGTCTTCCACATCGTTTGTCCAGCGATCGTCCCAGTTCACTCGGATACCCAGTAACTGTCCACGGTAGAAATCCTTTTTCCGCCAGGATCACAAAGTACGTGAAGAAGCCCCCTAGAGCCTGGATCACCTGGGAAGAGGAGAAAGACCCTCAATAGGACACAATACCACCACTAGCCATTCCATTCTGTGGTTTGTACCAATCACTCACCAATCTGCCCGTAGGCCATACTGATCACCGCTCGTTCACCAGTTTATCTGTCTTGGGGTTTCTGGGTTGACGTTCATGATGTCGCTCTCGGCTTGTTCATGCAGCCAAGGAGATCGCAGGACCTGGACAGAAAGGAGTCAGTGAGCCTGGGAAGGGTGGGAATTAACCAGAGGGAGTTCCGGTAAAGCCACTACACATGTCTGTGCCCAGATCAATACACAGGATGGTAACCGTGCCCAGGGGCAGGGGGATGTTGGCGATGATGAAGATGAGGAAGGGTGGTAATCTCTGGAATGTTACTGGTTAAAGTGTACGCGATGGATTTCTTCAGGTTATCAAAGATCAGACGGCCTGGAGAGGACGGGGGTTATAAACCGGTCGATACATTAATTATACTGCGGTGGGGGAAGGTTCGGGGTCCGACTCACCTTTTCAACCCCGGTAACAATAGAGGCAAAGTTGTCATCAGAAGAATCATGTCAGCCGCCTGCTTGGAGACATCGGAGCCAGCGATGCCCATAGCGATACCAATATCCGCCTTCTTCAGCGCCGGGAGTCATTAACACCATCACCGGTTACTGCCACAATGGCTCCCTGTAGGAAGAGACGATCAGCACCAAACAGCTACCACAAGACCACACACAACTGCCATTACCACAAACAGGACAGACCTGCCGCTGGCATCCCTCCACAATGATGAGCTGCTGCTGCGGTGATGTTCTGGCAAATACAATCTCGTGTGGTGCCTCAGGATGTCATCAATCTGCTCTGGTGCCATGTCCTTGAGGTCCAGCCATGATCACACAGGCCTTGGCATCCCTAGGAGACAAACCACCCCCAATTACCAAGCAACTCATGCCGTGTGTTTCACCATCTGCCCCACAAAGCCATGAAACCTGCCAACTGCAATACGGCTCTTCCATTTACCCACCGTGTCCAGACAGACTACCTATAGGGGGCGCTAGTACATTACTGGGAACCAACTGCAATACGGCTCTTCCATTTACCACCGTGTCCAGACAGACACCTATAGGGGGCGCTAGTACATTACTGGGAACCAACTGCATAACGCTCTTCATTTACCCACGTGTCCAACAGACTACCTATAGGGGGGGCGCTAGTACATTACTGGGAACCAACTGCATACGCTCTTCCATTACCCACGTGTCCAGACAGACTACCTATAGGGGGCGCTAGTACATTACTGGGAACCAACTGCAATACGGCCTTCCATTTACCCACCGTGTCCAGACAGACTACCTATAGGGGCGCTAGTACATACTGGGAACCAACTGCAATACGGCTCTTCCATTTACCCACCGTGTCCAGACAGACTACCTTAGGGGGCGCTAGTACATTACTGGGACCCAACTGCAATACGGCTCTTCCTCATTTACCCACCGTGTCCAGACAGACTACCTATAGGGGCGCTAGTACATTACTGGGAACCAACTGCAATACGGCTCTTCCATTTACCCACCGTGTCCAGACAGACTACCTATAGGGGGCGCTAGTACATTACTGGGAACCAACTGCAATACGGCTCTTCCATTTACCCACCGTGTCCAGACAGACTACCTATAGGGGGCGCTAGTACATTACTGGGAACCAACTGCAACTACGCTCTTCCATTTACCCACCGTGTCCAGACAGACTACCTATAGGGGGCGCTAGTACATTACTGGGAACCAACTGCAATACGGCTCTTCCATTTACCCACCGTGTCCAGACAGACTACCTATAGGGGGCGCTAGTACATTACTGGGAACCAACTGCAATACGGCTCTTCCTTTACCCACCGTGTCCAGACAGACTACCATAGGGGGCGCTATACATTACGGGAACCAACTGCAATACGGCTCTTCCATTTACCCACCGTGTCCGACAGACTACCATAGGGGGCTAGTACATTACTGGGAACCAACTGCAATACGGCTCTTCCATTTCCCACCGTGTCCAGACGACTACCTATAGGGGGCGCTAGTACATTCTGGGAACCAACTGGAATACGGCTCTTCCATTTACCCACCGTGTCCAGACAGACTACCTTAGAGGGGCGCTAACATTACTGGGAACCTACTGGAATACGCTCTTCCATTTACCCACCGTGTCCAGACAGTCTACCTATAGAGGGCGCTAGTACATTACGGGGAAACCTACTGCAATAATACGGCTCTTCCATTTACCCACCGTGTCCAGACAGTCTACCTATAGGGGGCGCTAGTACATTACTGGGAACCAACTGGAATACGGCTCTTCCATTTACCCACCGTGTCCAGACAGACTACCTATAAAATATAACGATAATAAGAAAAGTTATAGTAATCTTAAGTTATTACAAATAATATATAAAGTCTATATACATATATAACTTATAAGTATATATAAAGTCTATATACATATAATATAACGTATATATAACGATAAGTCTATATGAAGTTCTATAACATATATAACGTATATATAAAGATTACATATATACATATATAACAAGTATCATATATGAAGTCTAATATATGAAGTATATATATAACATACTAGTATAACCGGTATGATATAGATAAGAAGTCTACTATAAGTAAGTCTATATATACATATATATATAACGTATATATGAAGTATATATACCATATATAAACGTATATATGAAGTCATATATACTATATATAACGTATATATGAAGTATAGGGAGAAACCTTTGGACTACCCTACTCCTATTTTGCATGGTACGTTCGCCGGCAATGATCGTTTCGTCTGTGACCACTTTACCAATAAAGGGTAATCCCGACGGTGCCAACGGGATTGGCCCATATATTGGGAGTGTGTGTACCCAGCTTAACTGTAACCCTCCAATTTACCATTCCCCATTACAGATGACATTGGAGTTGCCATACCTCTTCCACAATCTGTGCACAAAATACAAAACTAATACAGAAACCCCAGACCTTAGGGCATTCAATAATACTCTGTCATTTTATACTATAGATAATTTAGTCAGAGTAATTTCCCCATTGGTGCCTCGTCACTTGGCCCAGGAGCTGACACTCCCCTGTGCAGCTCTTCACAATGAGTCCTTTCTTAGTCTTTCCACCCTGCCCTTAATTAGCAGTGTGGACCACTGTGTAAACAATTGGCTAATATGGGCCTCCCTGCTTGTGCCAATAGAAATAGTTCCTTCAGTAGGTGCCACATTGTGTACCACACGAACCGAACCAGGGCCAAGGACATTTCTCCGTCTCCCACAACGTAGGATTGCTCCATAACCAGAGCTAGTGCCAGGGAACATTACACGGTATAGTAGGGTGTGCAGAGGTGGAGGGTTCAACACCAACTGTCTGCGTGTACAATGCTGTTTGACACCTTACCCTGGGCAGTTCCTATAACACCTTATTAGTATATCAGTCGGGGTAAAAACTGCCACAGATTCTTGTACAAGTCATTCTGAATTAGAGATCCAGTCGGATGATGCTAGCGAAATGTTTCAAGAACTAAACTTCAAGTCCAGTTCATCTAATTGAATCAACTGATTTACCATGACCTGGATGGATGAATATTACAGAATACCGTGACTGGATGGAGGATATTACAGATATACCGTGACCTGGATGGATGAATATTACAGTATATCCGGACCTGGATGGATGAATATTACAGATATACCGTGACCTGGATGGATGGAAATTACAGATATACCGTGACCTGGATGGATGAATATTACAGATAGACCGTGACCTGGATGGATGAATATTACAGATAGACCGTGACCTGGATGGATGAATATTACAGATAGACCGTGACCTGGATGGTGAATATTACAGATATACGTGACCTGGATGGATGAATATTACAGATATACCGTGACCTGGATGGATGATATTACAGATATACCGTGACCTGGATGGATGAATATTACAGATATACCGTGACTGGATGGATGAATATTACAGATATACCGTGACTGGATGGATGAATATTACAGATATACCGTGACCTGGATGGATGAATATTACAGATTACCGTGACTGGATGGATGAATTACAGATACCGTGCACTGGATGGATGAATATTACAGATATTCATCCATCCACGTCACGGTATATCTGTAATATTCATCCATCCAGGTCACGGTATATCTGTAATATTCATCCATCCACGTCATGGTATATTACAGATATACCGTGATGACCTGGATGAATGAATATTACGATATACCGTGACCTGGATGGATGAATATTACAGATATACCGTGAGACCTGGATGAAGAATATTACATTACCGTGAGACCTGGATGAATGAATATTAAGATATACCATGACTGGATGATGAATATTACAGATATGCGGTGACACTGGATGAAGAATATTACAGGTATACCGTGACCAAGATGAAGAATATTACAGATATACCGTGACCGGATGGATAATATTACAGCTATACCGTGACCCGGAGGATGAATATACAGATATACCGTGACCGGATGGATGAATATTACAGATATACCGTGACCTGGATGGATGAATATTACAGATATACCGAGATATACCGTGACCTGGATGAATGAATATTACAGATATACCGAGATATACCGTGACCTGGATGAATGAATATTACAGCTAGACCCGTGACCTGGATGAATGAATATTAAAGATACACCGTGACCTGGATGGATGAATATTACAGATAGACCGTGACCTGGATGGATGAATATTACAGATAGACCGTGACCTGGATGGATGAATATTACAGAGACCGTACCTGGATGAATATACAGAAGACCGTGACCTGGATGGATGAATATTACAGATAGACCGTGACTGGATGGATGAATATACAGATAGACCATGACCTGATGGATGAATATTACAGATATACCGAGATATACCGTGACCTGGATGGATGATATTACAGATAGACCGTGACCTGGATGGATGAATATTACAGATAGACCGTGACCTGGATGGATGAATATTACAGATATACCGTGACCTGGATGGATGAATATTACAGATAGACCGGACCTGGGATGATTACAGATAGACCGTGACCGGATGGATAAATATTACAGATAGACCGTGACCTGGATGGATGAATATACAGATATACCGTGACCTGGATGGATGAATATTACAGATAGACCGTGACCCGGAGATGAATATTACAGTAACCGTGACCTGGATGAATGAATATTACAGATAGACCGTGCCTGGATGAATGAATATTACAGATAGACCGTGACCTGGATGAATGAGAACTTTCACAAGCAATGTCACCAAAAAAAATATACACTATTAATGCAGTGTGCTTATCACGCCCTCTAATGCAGTGTGTAAACCGCTAACCCTCATCTACTATGTGTGTACACAGTTATACCCCCCATCTACTATGTGTGTACACGGCCATACCCCCATCTACTGTAAAGACAGGATTACATTGTACTGGGTGTTCACACTACTGAAAAGCGCCCATTCTAAGTAAAGGGAGATTATCAGGACTGTGTAGTTTAGTATCTTCTTACGGAATCTGTGTGTACTCAGAGTGACGGATCCCTATTGATGTTCCAGTCAGATCATTATTACATCGTCCTTTCAGCTTCTCCCTCTATTCACATCACTAGAGATCAGCAGATGGTCCATAATCTACTCCTTCTAATGGCACATTCACTATCGGGCTGAGTTTAAATAGGATCTAATCTACTTATGACAATCTATTCTTGTTCAAGGCTACTCTTAGCTGCAATAAGACTATAACCATATTACCTGTTAGCACGACAATGTCCTTGTGCCCCCTTCCGGTTAACCCTCTCCAGTCAGTCTGTTGGTAAGGGACAATCCAATCTCTGGCAGTCATTTTCCCTAACAATATTTTCGTTATATTGGGTGGGGCCCACCGCTTTCATTTCCTTCTAATGGAGCAGAACCTTATAACACAAGGCATCTTCCAGTCTCATTCTATATGAATAGCATTGACCAAAAAATCTAAGAAACAAGAAGTTTTACTCCCAGTTCCACAGAAAGGGGCAGAGACCTCCTTACTTCCCTTGGCTAAGCATGTGTCCAGAAACTGCTGGCTTAATAATGTGCAAACAGCCAATTGTATAGAGCCAATCATCTGAACCTGCAGAACATGGCAGGTTTCCATCTTGTTAGATCTCATCATGCAAGATACAGATTGAGCACAGAAACACCAAGGCATGAATCTGTATCCGGCATTGACAAGATCCACAATCTGGGGAACCTGGGAGTGAGAAATTACTTTGTTTTACATTTGTGGGCAATGTATTCATATAACCTGACGTGTTATAAGAGGCTCTGCTCTGTTTTTATGCTTGTGGAGGGACTTTTGCTCCTTTTGGCCCCTCTCTCCCTAAGCTATATAGCGGCCCAGTCTAATATCCTTCTCACTGACTGACAGACCCTGGAGATGGCATCATACGTGTAGTACAAGGGCCCCACCATCAAGCCCATTGAAGGAAGGAAATGTTTATATCTTGAAGATTCCAATTAAAGTGAAACAATTGAGAAGTTTAATCAATCATTTAACTTCCCACCATGTGACCTCAAGCTGCTATTATAGACGTACAACGTTGCTACTAATGCAGGAATCCCGTGTTTCCGGTGCATCGCCTAGGGACACGACTTCACTTTAACCACATCCGCCTGTAGACCCTAGGTACAGTTAAGGCTGGTACACACCATCCAACTTTCCTCCTTCCAAACCGTTCAAGACTTCTGACCAGTCAGCCAGGAGGAAGGACCGTCAGTCGTGGCAAAGCAGACAAGTCTGTCAGTACCCCGACAGAGGTGGATTCCCATAGAGGGCCGCACCATGGCCGTGGTTTTCCAACCGTCCAATTGCGCGTTCGTCCGTGGCTGCCACAAGGAACCAGCACAGTAATTCTGCTTTACAACTGAAGCACGGAAATGTCTGTCCGAATTATGTATGGCGTGTACCCAGCTTTATTGTATGGGTGTACCAGCTTTTTGTAGCGTGTACCAGCTTTATGTATGGCGTGTACCCCAGCTTTACGGATGGCGTGTACCCCAGCTTTACTGGATGGCGTGTACCCCAGCTTTACTGGATGGCGTGTGCCCGCTTTACTGTATGGCGTGTGCCCAGCTTTATTGTATGGCGTGTACCCAGCTTTTAAGGACCCACGTGAGGACACCGAGGCCAATGTCCACATCAGTGTCACAACCACTCAACTTTGTTAATAACCAATCAGATGTTTCTATTTTCGTGTCTAAGACCAGGAAGCCATTCCCCCCATTATTCATTCACCGGTCTAACATCGTTCAAATGAGTGGCACAGACCAGGGCATGGTAACCACGATCAGTCACTTCCTGTTTCACTTCCTGTAATAAGCAGCACATCGAGTGAACTCTTCAAACGCCTTATTTGTAAAAAATGCCGATATATAAAACATCTCTTTGAACGTGCTCCCTTTACAAAAAGAAAAGAACAAAAACTATAACCAGGAGGCACAATGAGAACTCTGTACAGGACGCACACAGCGACACTGCGCCCCTTGCCAAAAATGCATCTCTTCCGGAACAGGCCGAGCCAGACGGGTGCACGCAGGAAACGAGGGGGTGCGGCAGACTGAGGGCAGGAAGTGACGTGAAATGGTGGACAAACCCAAGGCTTAATAATATGTTTCTTTCTCCACCCAGCCTGGAAAGGAAGAATAAAGAGTCATCCGGCTCTCTACCCCACACGGCACTTTACACCCCGCAATGCCCAGGGCTGCCAACTAACCAAGAACCTCGTCGCGGACGATACTCACCGCCGGGCTGCGCCTGATTATCAGCTTCCGAACTTCATCGTATTGAAGATGAGCAGCGAGTACGGGAAGGCACAGAACCACCAGGTTGGCCTGAAACAGAAATTCATATTGAACATTGAACAAGTCCCAGAAATCGGAAACTAAACAGACCACGGCAGGTCCTTGACTTACTTAAGAGGGTACATGCGCAATGCCACGTCCATCCCGGGACAGTACGACAGGAAGGCAGCAGCGCAGTCTCTTCAAACAGCCCGAATATAAGGATCTTATTCCTAGGAAAGGACAGCGAATGTCAGAGACAGGGGGACGGATCGAACCAAACATGGGAGGGGGGGGGACTACTTCATTCCTGTGGAAGACGGGAGTTCCTCCTAGTCTTACAAATGATCAAATCCGCCCACTGCAAACACCACAATACTGACAAAGAGACGTGTGGCAGGTGAACTCCACGATCTTCCTCTGTTCATAGGTCTAGAGAGTAAGAAACAGGGCCAGTTAGAGGGGCCACGTGACCATCCAACATGTTAATAGGACGTGTACAAGGCGTCTTCTATCCCAGGGCCACGACTTGTGTCCCCACCTCCAATAACACCACATGATCCAGGGAAACAAAATGGCGGTTTAAAAGACTACAACTCCCAGCATTCCCTTGATTGTAAACGGTGGGGGCAGGGCCTGATGGGAGGAACAGGTTCATGTGGTGTATAGCATTCTACAGAATATCAGGGAGTCTCGCTAGGAGGTCAGGACAAAGACTCACCCATTGCTGCCCATAACTGTCTTCCACATCGTTTGTCCAGCGATCGTCCCAGTTACTGGATAACCAGTAACGTCCACGGTAAGAATCCGTTTTCCGCCAGGATCACAAAGTACGTGAAGAAGCCCCCTAGAGCCTGGATCACCTGGGAAGAGGAGAAAGCCCTCAATAGGACAAATACCCCACTAGGCCAATTCCTTCTGTGGTTTGTACCAATCACTCACCAATCTGCCCGTAGGCCATACTGATCAGCCCGCTCGTTCACCAGTTTATCTGTCTTGGGGTTTCGGGTTGACGTTTCATGATGTCGCTCTCGGCTTGTTCATGGCCAAGGAGATCGCAGGACCTGGAAAGAAAGGAGTCAGTGAGCCTGGGAAGGGTGGGAATTTAACCAGAGGGAGTTCCGGTAAAGCCACTTACCATGTCTGTGCCAGATCAATACACAGGATGGTAACCGTGCCCAGGGGCAGGGGGATGTTGGCGATGATGAAGATGAGGAAGGGTGTAATCTGGAATGTTATGGTTAAAGTGTACGCGATGGATTTCTCAGGTTATCAAAGATCAGACGGCCTGGAAGAGGACGGGGGTTATAAACCGGTCGATACAATAATTATACTGCGGTGGGGGAAGGTTCGGGGTCCGACTCACCTTCTTCAACCCCGGTAACAATAGAGGCAAAGTTGTCATCAAGAAGAATCAGTGCAGCCGCCTGCTTGGAGACATCGGAGCCAGCGATGCCATAGCGATACCAATATCGCCTTCTTCAGCGCCGGGAGTCATTAACACCATCACGGTTACTGCCACAATGGCTCCCTGTAGGAAGAGACGGATCAGCAACAAACAGCTACACAAAGACCCACACAACTGCCATTACCACAAAACAGGGACAGACCTGCCGTGGCATCCCTCCACAATGATGAGCTTCTGCTGCGGTGATGTTCTGGCAAATACAATCTCGTGTGGTGCCTCAGGATGTCATCAATCTGCTCTGGTGCCATGTCCTTGAGGTCGAGCCATGGATCACACAGGCCTTGGCATCCCTAGGAGACAAACCACCCCCAATTACCAAGCAACTCATGCCGGTGTTTCACCATCTGCCCCACAAAAGCCATGAAACCTGCCAACTGCAATACGGCTCTTCCATTTACCCACCGTGTCCAGACAGACTACCTATAGGGGGGCGCTAGTCATTACTGGGAACCAACTGCAATACGGCTCTTCCATTTACCACCGTGTCCAGACAGACTACCTATAGGGGGCGCTAGTAAACTGGGAACAACAAACTGCAATAAGGCTCTTCCATTTACCCAGCGTGTCCAGACAGACTACCTATAGGGGGCGCTAGTACATTACTGGGAACCAACTGCAATACGGCTCTTCCATTTACCCACGTGTCCAGACAGACTACCTGGGGGCGCTAGTACATTACTGGGAACCAACTGCAATACGGCTCTTCCATTTACCCACCGTGTCAGAACAGACTACCTATAGGGGGCGCTAGTACATTACTGGGAACAACTGCATACGGCTCTTCCATTTACCCACCGTGGTCCAGACAGACTACCTATAGGGGGCGCTAGTAAATTAACTGGGAACCAACTGCAATACGGCTCTCATTTACCACCGTGTCCAGACAGACTACCTATAGGGGGCGCTAGTCATTACTGGGAACCAACTGCAATACGGCTCTTCCATTTACCCACCGTGTCCAGACAGACTACCTATAGGGGCGTAGTACATTATGGGAACCAACTGCAATACGGCTTTCCATTTACCCACCGTGTCCAGACAGACTACCTATAGGGGGCGCTATACATTACTGGGAACCAACTGCAATACGGCTCTTCCATTACCCACCGTGTCCGACAGACTACCTATAGGGGCGCGTAGTACATTCTGGGAACCAACTGCAATACGGCTCTTCATTTACCCACCGTGTCCAGACAGACTACCTATAGGGGCGCTAGAATTACTGGGAACCAAATGCAATACGGCTCTTCCATTTACCCACCGTGGTCCAGACAGACTACCTATAGGGGCGCTAGTACATTACTGGGAACCAACTGCAATACGGCTCTTCCATTTACCCACCGTGTCCAGACAGACTACCTATAGGGGGCGCTAGTACATTACTGGGAACCACTGATACGGCTCTTCCATTTACCCACCGTGTCCAGACAGACTACCTATAGGGGGCGCTAGTACATTACTGGGAACCAACTGCAATACGGCTCTTCCATTTACCCACCGTGTCCAGACAGACTACCTATAGGGGGCGCTAGTACATTACTGGGAACCTACTGGAATACGGCTCTTCCATTTACCCACCGTGTCCAGACAGTCTACCTATAGAGGGCGCTAGTACATTACTGGGAACCTACTGCAATACGTGCTCTTCCATTTACCCACCGTGTCCAGACAGTACACCTTATAGGGGGCCGGGGGGGGGGGGGGGGGGGGGGGGGTGGGGGGGGGGGGGGGGGGGGGGGGCGGGGGGGGGGGGGGGATAGTACATTATGGGAACCAACTGGAATAGGCCTTCCATTTACCCACAGTGCCAG